>JAUIMM010000185.1:16237500-16292500 GCA_031769625.1 Taudactylus pleione
TGTGCTTTACATATATGTCATTTGGAAGCCATAAGGGCACTTCTATAGAGAGTTGTAGGTAGATGAAGTGGATGAGAAAAGTAACTGCAGACATCCTTGTCACCGTGTAATGTGTTTGTTTGTCAGACACCAGGGCTGTAACCAGAGTGGTGTGATCTGTGCCATGGGCCTGTCAATTTTCCTGTCTATTATCATTCTCACATGTAGCTTCCTTTTCTTTTATCCCCAGCATCTCCTGGCCTCCCCTATCTCTTCCCTGGCCCTTCCCCATGAGCCATGGCCCTTTTTAAGGTGCACTATCTTATGTCCATATTTAAAAAATGGGGGCACCAATGCTCTCTCTGGCACAGGGCACCAAAAAGTCTAGTTACGGCTCTGTCTGACACACTAGCTAGAAGCAACTGCAAACAAATGCAAACAGGCTGCTGTCACTGTGTGTTTGTTGTCCAACACTTGTAGAACCTGCAATCAAGTGCAATCAGGCTCTTGTTTGAATTTGCTATTGTTTTTCACAAGACTGTATTTACACTATAGTATATATTGTTACTTGTGTATGAGGGCAGTGACAGTGTGAATATTGTAAAGCTTATTTGTAAAAAAAAATGATGTCCTGTGTCTAAGTGAGCTGCACCACAAAGAACTTAAAGAAGACATATTGTAGTGGCAAGGAAAGATTCAGACATGGGCTTTCTTTGCAAGTTGTGGTCCTGCTATTATTTCATTATTTCATTTTGCTAAAAACCAGGGACAAACACAATAAGGCATCTTCACATGCACCACCTTCTCGCTCTGGGTCTAGATGTGTCACTTTTAAAACAGCCAAATCAGTACACAAAATGAATGTTAAGGCTGAAAAACAAACCTTGTGTTCACAAACTTCACATCCCTGAGGAGAATCAAAGGGTTTCCAAGAGTGTTATGTGTGAGTTTGACATTTCTGACACTGTAATCTTAGAGAAGCCTCCTTCCACCATTTCTGATCTGTCTGCAAATGTGAGGATATGTAGAAGTACTGTAAAAGTAATAATAATAATGGTTTAGACATAGAAATTGAGAATGCTACTTTGGATGTGCACTAGGGTGAGGGGGATAATTTTGTATCTGACACTAAGGAGGATATTGATGATGAATGTGTTAGACAAGGACAATTTGAAAAAAATTCAGGAGGATGATGTTGTTTGTGTCAAAGTAAACCAGCCACTAGTGGCAGCAGTTCTTGCCAGTGATTGAAGAAGCACATTGTAATACCTGCAAAATTCCACCTCTTCCCTGTGGATTTTTTTTTTACTCAGATCCTGACATTTCTCAAGGCATCTGTGTCATTTGTGAGGAGTAAGTGAGGAGTAAGTAGGTAGAGGGACATTAACCATTAAGGCACCTCCTCACTGTATTGTTGAGCTTATGTTAGGATTCATTTTGTGTCTGGCCTACAGTACCTTTGTGCTACCAGAGCTTCTCCTCACATGCAGGAGTTAATTTCACTCCCCTGTTAAATCACCTGCACTTACCTCATTGGCTTTTTATTCCTGCCCCTCGGCATGTAACTTTTTCTGTTTCCCCTGTATGTATTTTACTATTTTACACCCATTCTGTTCCTATACTTTGGATTTTCCACTTGCCAGTACTTTTTCTATGTGTCCTTGGGCCCAACTGATTACCATATTCCCAGATTACAGCCTGTCTGCATTTCTTAGAGTTAAGTTACATGTATCTATGTTATTTTCCCTGCTTTGTCTGTGACTGTCTGCCCTGATCACCTGCTATACAGTTACACCCAATGTTTCCAGCTACACTGAAGTTTGGTATGTTCATATCCTACATTACCTGGAGTATGTTTTGCTACAATAAAACATATAACTTCACTATGCTCCTAATTGCATAGCTGTCATTACTAAGTATTCAATTTTCATAACAGAATAACCAGGCTGACCCAGAGATGCCTCATGGCACAGTTCACCCACAGATGACTCATGGCTCAGTTTGGCCTGAGGTGCCTCATATTGCTGCCTGTTCAGAGGTGTCTCATAGTGCTGCCCTGACAAAGCCTTCTGCCAAGATGTATGCACATTCCAAGGCTAATGCTTTTGGCCCTTTTTCTGAGTTTCCAGAGACTCCTCTCGTTGACTTTGGGCATCATATTCTATCTGCCAGTCCCAAGAAAGGGCTTCTGTTTACTGGTCTAGAGCCTGAGTTGTCTCACAGTGCCATAGCCCCAGGAGGGGTCTCTATTTATATAGCACTAGGAGCAGTCTCTAGTGCCATAGCACCAGGAGGGGTCTCCAGTGCCATAGCCACAGGAGGGGTCTCAAATGACATAGCCCCAGCAGAGGTCTTTAGTGCCATAGCCCCAGGAGGGGTTTCTGAGTTGCTTACCCCAAGAGGGGTTACTGAGTTGTCAACTTGAGGAGGGGTGTCTCCAGCACCACAGCCACAGTCTGGGTCACCAAGAGTCCTGTCCCAGTTGGGGCTCCCTGTCCTTGGAGGGAACACCAAGTTTTATGCCCCAGGAGGAGGCTCTAAGTATACTTCCAGCCCAATGGGAGAGTCCAGCTGTGCTGTTTCAGTGGGGACTCCAGCCATGCCATCCCAGTGGGGAATTCCAGCCATGCCATCTCAGTGGGGGGACTCCAGCTTTGCCATCCCAGTGGGGGACCCCAGCCTGCCAATTTCTGAGAGGATGCCATCCCTCAAGTCTACTGCTGTACACAAATTGCCTCAAAGGTTTCAGGAGTAGAGTGCAACCATGTTAATCATCAGTTCAAGAGTTGCCATGTCAGCTACCAGTCCGCGGTCCAAGTGAGAGAAGCAGTTGGGAAGCCGATGGATGGAATCCCGACTGTCGGCTTCCTGACTGTCTAATGCTAGCAAGGCTAAGTCACAGGTGTCGAAATCCCGACGCCTGTCATTTTACAATTGCCGGGTGCTCGACACCCAGCTTACCAATCAAAGGTAAGCCAGGTGCTGGGCGCAGACAGCCATGGGGGGGTAGGGTTAGGTTAGGGGGCTCCTGGGGGGACTTAGGGTTAGGCACCCCCCCGGGAGGTTAGGGTTAGGCTAGGGGAAGGGGGGGTTAGACACTCCCTGGGGGAGGATATAGTTAGTCACTGCCCCGGGAGACTTAGGTTTAGGTAGCAGGAAAGGGGGGGTTAAGTTTAGGTACTTAGAGGGGGATTAAGGTTAGGCAATGGGGGAGGATAGGTTTTGGCACCCTTAAGGGAGGGTTAGGGTTGGGGGGAGGTTAGGTTAGTTTATACTTACCTTAATGCAGTCAGGAGTTTCACCCATGTTGGGCTGCCGCTGTCGGGATTTGAACCACCAGCCATGCGTATATCATACCAAACCCCCAAGTGATGCTGTATCAGTCAGCAGTCTGAGTACTGCCATGTTGGCCACCAGTCTGAGTGCCACTGTAGCAGCCACTTAACTGAATGCCCTTGCCCGAGCCGTAACTAGACTTTTTGGTGCCCTGTGCCTGAAAGAGCATTGGCACCCCCTCATTTTACAAAGGGTCATAATGCACCCAAAAAAGGGCCATGGCTTCATGGGGAAGGGCCAGGAAAGAGATAGGAGAGGCCAGGAGATGCTGTGGATGAAATATGAGAAATTTACAAGCAAGAATGATAATAAACAGAAATTTGACAGGCCCAAACAGCGCCCCCTGACCTGTGGTGCCCTGTGCAATGGCACAGGCCGCACTACCCTAGCTACAGCCCTGGCCCTTGCCCCGGAGCATGAGGTCCCATCTGCCCTTGTCTCCAGGCATGAGTCACATCTGTCCTTGCCTCTAGGCATGAGATTCTGTCTGCTCTTAACTCCAGGCTTGAGGTTCAATCTGCCCTTGTCTCTGGGCATGAGAATACATCTGCCCCTGCCTCTGGGCATGAGGTTTCATCTGTCTTGATCCTCGGGTATGAGGTTTCATTTGCCCTTGTCCTCAGGCATGAGGTTCCGCCTCCTTGTGCTGTCAGGCATGCATTTTCAAGTGCCTTTGCTTTTGGGAGTTATCACTCTCTTGTTTAATCACCTGCACCTGCCTCACTGAATTTTTATTCCTGCCCCTCACCATGTACCTTGCTGGTCATTGTTTGTTTCCCCTGGATATATTCTACTATGTTCCATACATTCTGAGTTCATGTTCCTGTGCTTTGGATTTCCTGTTAATCAGTGCTGTTTCCATGTGTCCTTGGGCCGGACTGATTACCATAATTTGCAACTCACGACCTGTCTGAATTTCCCAGAGTTAAGTTACCTGTGTCCATGTTTTATCCCTGCTTTGCCTGTGACTGTCTGCCCAGTTCATCTGCTATACAGTTACACCTGAATTTTCAAGCTACATTAGAGTTTGGCTTGTTTATGCCTGTACTTTGTTTTGTTACAGTAAAACAGTTACCTTCACTAGGCTCCTGATTCCATAGTTAGTATTTGTAAGTATCCAATTTTCATAAAAGTTCATTCAAATTATGTATCAAAATCTTGTAAAATAATAACAAGCAGTCAATCATGAGCTACCAGCAGCATGGATAGATATCTGCACATGCAATCTCTACCGTTAACATATTCATCATCAACCTCCTCATTAATGATTGTACGTAGTTCTGCATCCGATTTGCATGCAAATTGACTCACTTTCCAGGATTCCCAAGAAAAATCATTGAGCACTAATGTTGCTACTGGTGAATCTTTATCACAGAAGGGGACCAAGAAGCCTGCATAGGATTTGCAAAAAGTATTAAAAAGTGAAAGTTAGATTAAAGATTGGTTAGTTTGTCCCATTACTTTTGGCCCCTTAAAAAGTGGGAGGCACATATAGAAACTGTAGTAATTCCTACACCGTTCACCTGATTTGGATGTAATTACCCTCAAATTAAATCTGAAAGTCTGCAGTTAAAGCATATCTTGTTTGTTTCATTTCAAAGGCATTGTGGTGGTGAATAGTGGTCAAAATATGAAAATTCTGTCAATGTCCCAATATTTATGCACCTGACTGTATGTGGACAAGCAGTACTGGTCAAACTAAAGATTACATGACTATAACAGACAACTGAGTGAGTGTATTGCCTTCAGCATCAACATCTAACACACACCAGCTCATTCACAGACAGGCTACCTTCTTTATCACTGGCTTCACTTAGAAGCATGTTGGTGACAATCTGTTGGAAAAATTTAGAGATGTGATAGCAAAATGACTTACCCCACTAAGACTTTCCTCAGGGCATGTCATTTCTGATAACGCAATAAATACTGTACTAGCATTACAACTAGGGGTGTGCACCAGACACTTTTCGTGTTTTGTGTTTTGGTTTTGGATCTGGATCTTTCTTCGTGTTTTGGATCTGGATTGGTTTTGCCAAAACCACCCTTCTGTGTTTTGGGTTCTGGGTTTTGTGTTTTGGATCTGTATTTTTTTTAAAAAAGCATAAAAACAGCTAAAATCACAGAATTTGTGTGTTTTTCTGCTCCTATGCTATTATTAACCTCAATAACCTTAATTTCCACTCATTTCCAGTCTATTCTGAACACCTCACACCTCACAATAGTGTTTTTATATCAAAAAGGTTGCACCGAGGTAGCTAGATGACTATGCTAAGAGATACGAGTGGGCGGCACAAACATGTGGTCCATCTAGGAGTGACACTGGAGTGGCAGACAGGATGGCAGTTTGAAAAACTAGGCCCCCAACAGTACATAATTCAAAGAAAAAAAAGAGGTGCAAGATGGAATTGTCCTTGGGCCCTCCCACCCACCCTTATGTTGTATAAACAGGACATGCACACTTTAACAAACCAAACATTTCAGCGCCAGGGTCTGCCACACGACTGTGGCTGAAATGATTGGTTCGTTTGGGCCCCCACATAACAAGCTGGCAATTAATCTGTCCCTGCACAAACTGGCTCTACGGAGGCAAGATGTCGTCCTCATCCTCCTCATCCACCGATTCCTCACCCTATTCAGTGTTGTGTACATCCTCATCCTCACAGAGTATTAATTCGTCCCCACTGGAATCCACAACCACAGGTCCCTCTGTACGTTCTGGAGGCTGGTCTCCCTGGAAGAGTTGATAATTCAATTTATGAACATCATCTTCACCACATTTTGTGGAAGCAACCTCCTGCACCTTTTGCTGACAAGGTTCCCGGCTGCACTAAACACTCTTTCGGAGTACACACTGGAGGGGGGCAACTCAGGTAAAATAGAGCCAGTTTGTACAGGGACCTCCAAATTGCTTCTTTTTCCTGCCAGTACAGGTACGGACTTTCTGACATGCCTACTTGGATGCTGTCACCGATGCAATCCTTTAACAGACAGACGCACGCTTGTCGCTGCTGCTTTAAGGATGCAGGTGCGACTACAGCCCACACATTTCACAAAGACAGAAAAAAAAATAAGAATATTTTTATTGTTTGTGGAGCGCACTTTGAGGGTTACACCACCCTTTAACAGACAGACGCATGCTTGTTGCTGCTGCTTTGAGGATGCAGGTGGAATCTTGACGGGATTTGGAAACGGGGACACACTACCTCCATCAATTGTCTAAATCCCACTGCACTAATGGCGGATACCGGACGCACGTCTAACACCAACATAGCAGTCAAGGCCTCAGTTATACGTTTTGCTTCAGGATGACTGCTGTCGTACTTCATCCTCATTGCTAGGGACTGTTATAGGGTCAATTGTTTAGTAAAAGTAGTGGTGTTCCTACTTCCTCTCTGGGATGATGAACAACTCCCTGCAGCAGCAACAGCACTAGGAGGAAGTGGTTCTTGATCTTTCCCTATTTTATTTTTATCGGAGAAAGTTTGGTCCTCCATTTATGTTATATTGATATATACGTGCGGCTAAGGCGCACACAAACACAGAAAATATTTTTTTATTTTTGCTGGAGAGAAGTGCACTTTGTGGGTTACAACACCCTTTAAGAAATGAGCCAGCCGGCTCTTTACTTATGGGACACAGGCGCAAGCTTGGCGCTGCTCCTTTGTTGATGCACGTGCAGCCACAGTGCACACAATTCACAAACACAGAAAATATTTTTTTATTTGGTTTGGAGTGTACTTTGGGGGTTACAGCACCCTTTAACGGTCAAGCCAGCCAGCCCTTTACTTATGACACAGGCGCACGCTTGGCACTACTTTGTTGATGCACGTGCAGCTACTGCGCACACAATTCACAAACACAGAAAATATTTTTTTATTTGGTTTGGAGTGTACTTTGGGGGTTACAGCACCCTTTAACAGTCAAGCCAGCCGGCCCTTTAATTATGACACAGGCGCACGCTTGGCACTACTTTGCTGATGCACGTGCGGCTACTGCGCGCACAATTCACAAACACAGAAAATATTTTTTTATTTGGTTTGGAGTGTACTTTGGGGGTTACAGCACCCTTTAAATGTCAAGCCAGCTGGCCCTTTACTTATGACACAGGTGCACGCTTGGCACTACTTTGTTGATCTACGTGCGGCTACTGCGCACACAATTCACAAACACAGAAATTTTTTTTTTATTTGGTTTGGAGTGTACTTTAGGGGTTACAGCAGCCTTTAATGGTCAAGCCAGCTGGCCCTTTACTTATGACACAGGCGCACGCTTGGCACTACTTTGTTGATGCACGTGCGGCTACTGCACACACAATTCACAAACACAGAAAATATTTTTTTATTTGGTTTGGACTGGAGTGTGCTTTGGGGGTTATAGCACCCTTTAACGGTCAAGCCAGCCGGCCCTTTACTTATGACACAGGTGCACGCTTGGCACCACTTTGTTGATGCACGTGCGGCTACTGCGCACACAATTCACAAACACAGAAAATAATTTTTTATTTGGTTTGGAGTGTACTTTGGGGGTTACAGCACCCTTTAATGGTCAAGCCAGCTGGCCCTTTACTTATGACACAGGTGCACGCTTGGCACTACTTTGTTGATGCACGTGCGGCTACTGCGCACACAATTCACAAACACAGAAAAAAAAATTTTTTTTTTAGCACTTGGGGGGAGCACCCCTGATGGACAGATCACCCCCTGGACAACACTACAGCACCCCTTTAGGATTGGGACACTGCACAGGACTTTGGAGTGGACACAGCCCCTATGGACAACTGACTGCACAACACAGTCCAGCCAGCCCCTATGGACTTTGATGTAGTGGACACAGCCCCTATTAACAACAGCAGCACAGCACAACACAGCCAGCCCCTATGGACTTTGAAGTAGTGGACACAGCCCCTATGGACAACATTAGGACAGCGCAGCACAGCACAGCACAACACTACTCTGCACTACACTACACTACACAGCCCAGCCAGCCCTAACTCCCACCCTCCCTCTTCACTGTCCACAGCCGAGTGAGAAAATGGCGCCGACGTGGGTACCTTATATAGGATCCAAAACCCGCGAGACCCGGAAGGCGGGATGATGACGTTTTGCCTCGATTTCAGATCCGAGTCAGGCGGGAAAAGTCGAGCCTGACTCGGATCGGCCTCGGATTGGGGGGGCTCAGGGGGGTTCGGATTTCAGAAATCCGAACCCGCTCACCCCTAATTACAACTGGGTCAATTTCAACCAGAAATGTGCTCAGGGCCTGATTCAGGTAGGATCGCAATGCTGCGTTCGCATGTAGCCATCCGCAGTCAAAGTATGCAAATTCCTGCGATCACTAGCAAGACATTAGCACGCCCACTATGTCTTGCCGTGCGATCGCAGTATGAAATTACATGCCCACCATCCTGACACAAGACGCACACTTTCCCTTAGTAACATACGTCATCTCCAAGAAGTGTATTAAACAATTGGTAACATCGGCTGACATCAGACCCGTATGCAGCACTTGTGGCTGACCATACTCTACCGCAAACACTGCAAGTGCTGCTGTGTTTAATTCAGTCATGTGATGTGTACGCTGGCGATTCGTCTTAATTATGCACGCCATTGAAATGGCGTTCCAATGCACAGACATGCCTGCGTTTGCACCACCACACCCCCATTACCATCGGGCACCCCCTGTCACCACCCACAAATGGCACATCCTGTCAATCATGCTTGTGGAGCGTCTGTGTATTGGCTGCGATCGCTTCCCGATCGCAGGGACAGGTTTGCGCACGTGCACTGCGTCTTGTATGCATTCGCAGATTGCAAACATCGCCCAATTGCGTGCGAATGCTGCATTATGATCAAACCTGAATCAGGCCCTCAGGTCACTGTGATTTTAGTATTGACAAAACCACCCTCAAATGTTTTTGGACCTGGAATTTTTTAAAACATTGATAAAAACAACTAAAATCATGTAATTTGTACCAGTTTTGTTCCTACATTATTATTAATGACATTCATTTCCAGTCAATTTTAACTACCTCACTGCTCATAATATTATTTTCACCAATATTGGCCAAAAGCTGCAGTGCACTGGCTGGCTAAACTAAGTGACAAAGCAGTGGTACAAACACATGGCAGTTTAAAATAATATAGCACATCTATGAAACAGTGCTATAGCAGTGGCAGACACGATGGCAGCTTAATAATGTACAGATGTGTCCTCAGTCATGCCAAACATCCCTTCTTCTTGCACCAAATCATGTGGCAAGCATCTTTTTCGCAACCTTTTTGCCTGAAAATGCATCTTAGTTACAATTAGATGCAACAAACTAATTAATTTGATATGTGACACTTGTACATCTGTTGGCAACTGAGAGCCAGCAAGGAACGCACGGATGCAGATGCACCCAATCGGTCGATTAATTCACATTGTGTATGCATCACAGTGTGTGTTCACGAGCTAGCTATTGTGATGGGAACTGCGTTTGCAGAGGTTATGCATACCCAGAGCACAGTGATTGACAGTAAGTGCTGTTTGTGGGTGGTGATGGGGGAGTGGTCGGGTAAACGCAGCATTTCAGGGGCGTGCATAATTAAGCCATTGCAGCGGCAGATGCAGCCTGAGGTCTAGTTGCACACAGGAAATCTCATTATGACTGCGGGAGGGTCAGGTCAACCACTATTGTGCGTATGGGTCCAATGGTTCTCGATGTTACCAATGTGTCCGCTTATCTTGCCAGGTATAGAGGATGCAAGTAAAGGGAAGTGGGTGGTATTGTGTAGTGCTGCGCGTCTTCTTATTCTGCTGCAATTGTCGTGTGTATGCATTCATTAGCATATTCTCGCAACGGCCGGTTGCTTGTGTCTGCATCCGTGCGTTCCTTGCTGAATCAGGTCTTGAGTCTGAGGGCCTGATTCAGAGCCGCTCGTAAGCGGCCGCTCGTTCGCTCCGAGCAATGTTCGCACATCTGCGCATGCATATGGGTCATAATGCGCATGCGTCAACCAGTCAGTGCGATCGGAAATCAAGCGCTCGCCAAATAGCGAGTGCCTTCTGATTTGAGTGACAGGATGAGGCATTTGTGGGTGGTAACAGGGGAAGGTGCTTGAAAACGGGGAGTGGAGATCCAAACACAGGCGGGCCAAGCGGTCAAAACGGGCATTTTAAGGGTGTGCATAATTAACAAAGCAGCGTCATCGGCCACGTCACTTGGTTGTTTCTTAGCCTGAACTGTTCGCATGATTGCGGTAGGATAAACCTACCACAAACACTGCGAGCAGTTCAGACGCCTTTCAATGTACTCGATTAATCTAATAAATAGCGGAGATGACGTAGGATGCGAGCGGCCAGGGGGCGTCTTTACAAAATAGCTCACTCAGACATAGAGGCGTCAACAGACCGCAAAGAGCGAGCGCTCAATTTAAATATCCGGCCCCTTTTTCTGAACGAGCAAGCGCAAATAGTGTCCGGCTCTGAATCAGGCCTTGAGTCTGAATCTTTGTAGAAAGTGCTATGAAGCAGGGTCTTTGCTTTTTTTTCCGTGCCAGGTTCCGTTGTGCTTCTTCTTCAGATTTAGTCACACAAAGACCTACAAGTGTCATATACCAAGTTAGTCAGTGTAGTCTTGTGAATCTGTTTGTCCCATCCATTTGTGACAAAGGGCCTGACTCACTATCGATTGCATCTGCGATCATGCACTCAGTTGGCTGATTGTTGCATTCTGCGCATGCATATGCATCGCAGTGTATGTGCGCGAACCTGTCACTGTGTTTGGGACAGCAATTGCAGTGACTATGCAGAAGCATCACATAGTGATTGACAGGAAGCACCATTTGGGCAGTGACGCGGGGTGGTCGTGAAACGTTGGCGTGCCAGTGCATTTGCACGCTGTAACAGGAGCATGCATAAATTATTCACTGCAATGCCATACACAGTCTGAGGTCTCATAGCATGCGTGGTTGTTAGCAATTTCTGAGTAAGGTCAGGGCATGTGCAAGTGTGTGTGAGGCTGCAATGGTACTCGATTGTACCAATGGTTTCGCTATTCTACTAAGAATTCTGGATGTGTGCAATGTAAAGTGGGCGTCCCTATGTATTGCTGATTTTGCATTGCGATCACAATGGATTATCATACTATTGCAGTTGAACTGCGTGCATATGCAATATTGCGATCCGTAGTGACTCAGGCCCTCAGATGCATTTTTGAGTGAAAAAGATGCTTGGTGCAAGTCGAGTCACATGGGACCTTGCAGCTCACTTGAGCCAGACATATTAAGTCTAGAGATGTGTGCTGACCCTCGTGTTTTGGTTTTGGATCTGGATCCCCCCTGGTTTCGGATCTGCATTTTTTTTGCCAAAACCTCATCTCAGTGTTTTGTTTTCGTGTTTTGGTTTTGGATCTGGATTTTTTCTTAAAGAATCATAAAAACAGCTAAAATCATATAATTTGAGCCTGTGTTTGTTCCTACAGTATACTTAAATTTATTTCCAGTAATTTACAATCAATTTTGACCACCTGACAATATTATTTGCTTTATCTAGTTAAGGCCAAAAGGTTGCATCCAGCTAGCTGGCTGACTAAGCTAAGTGACACAGTGGGTGGCACTAACATGTGGCATTTCAGTTTATAATTTCCAACACGGATACCGTGTGTTATACAGTGTGGGTTGGATACACCAATAGTGCACTTACTGTGATAGCAGTGTCGGCAGAGCGGGATTGCTGACAGTGTCCTCAGTACATGGAATGGTAGTGCTGCGGTGCTGGCAGTGTCCTCAGTGAAGGGTACCAATGATGTTGGCACTGCGGGGGTGCCAGCAGTGTCTTTAATGCAGGTTTGCTGGCTGTGTTGGCAGTTCGGGGGTTGCTGGCGGTGTCCTCAGTACATGGAATGGCAGTGCTGCGGTGCTGGCAGTGTTCTCAGTGAAGGGTACCAGCAGTTTCAGCATAGTGGTGGTGCCAGCGGTGTCCTCAGTACAGGTTTGCTGACTGTGTCGGCAGTGCAGGGGTGTTCTCAATGCAGGGTGGCAGTGGTGCCAGCAGTGTCCTCAGTGCATGTGTGCTGACAGTGTCAGCAGTGCAGGGGTGCTGGTGGTGTCCTCAGTGTGGGAATGTCACAGTGTCGGCAGTGTGGGGGTCGCTGATGGTGTCCTCAGTACGTGGGTCAGTAGTGCAGGGGCGCAGGCAATGTCAGCAACGGTGGTGTTGGCAGCATTGGATGTTGCCAGTGGGGGTGCCAGTGGTGTCAGCAGCAGGGGTTGCCAGCGTTGTCAGGCGGCAGGGGATGACGGGCGCCATCTTCTTCTTCAGTGTTCATTTTCAATGGGCTTAATGCTGATTGGCTGAGAGCCGTGACAGATGGCTCTCTCAGCCAATCAGCGTTAATCCCATTCAATACAAAACCTCGCGACCCGACAGCGGGGTCGCGAGGTTTTGCCCCAGGTTAGGGATACGTGGCAGGTAAGGAGATCCGAGCATCGCTCGAATCACCCAAGATCCCTGAAATTCAGGTGGGTTCAGATCTCTGAGATCCGAACCCTCTCATCTCTAATCATGTCCGATGGCGTATTAAGACTATGGGTTAAATGAAACAGAGTGTGAGCCAATGCCGCTGCGGGAATAAATGCGGGTATGCTTGTATTTTTAAAGCAGCAGGCATGTTAAAGGCTAAACCAGCTTGGTTTAACCTTTAACATGCTTGCTGCTTTAAAATTATGGGCATATTCGCATATATTCCCACAGCAGCGCCCGCTCATACTCTGGGCCTGTTCCTCATGGATCGCAGTTGCAACCGCATACTCAGATTGGCCGATGGTGCATACTGCGCATGCATATGCACCGCAGTATACGTGCACAGGTTAGCATTGCAGTCGCATTGCGATCACATAGGCAGATAGAAAGCCATCGCAGATTGAGTGACGGGACATCAGCATTTAGAGGTGGTGATGGGGGAGTGGTTGGAAAAATGCAGGTGTGTCTGTCTGTTTGAACGCCATTACATGGGCATGCATAAATTAGCCTCTGAGACTGCATTGGCAGCTAGTCTTGCAATTCCTGAGACAGGTCAGACCTGCTGTAATTCTGCATGAGAGTCCTATGTTACTTGATATTACCAATGTATACACAGGACTGCGAGGTCTTACGGATGTGAGAAAACAGTAGTGGTCATCTCTATGACGGCTGAGCAGTTGCAAACATTAGCATATTTTCACAGCAGAAATGCATGCGTAATCGAAGCTGCGATCGCAATAGCGACCATGTTGAATCAGGCTCTCTATTACATTTAGCCCAAAGTGTTTGAGGACACATGTATACGACCCTATACAATGTTTTCATTAATCAAGAACTTATAGCCTAAAGGTAAAATAAAATATATTACCAACACACTTCTTCAAACAACATATCAGAAATCACAGGCCTCAGGCCAATACAGGCAATGCAAGTGAGAGTAACAGTTTAGTAAAATAAATTGATAATTAATTCAAAATTATCAATTATACTAAGCAACAGAGCAGAGACACAAACACAGGGCAGTTTAAAAAAATAAATAGCACATCTCTGAAACATAGTAGAACTGCAGTGGTAGACAGGATGGAAGTTTAATAAGCTATATGACCCTATAACAGGTTTTCATTAATCAAGACCTAATAGCCTAAAAATAAAAGCCTAGTAGAAAATAAAATATATTACCAACACACTTCTCCAAAGCCGCTAGTTGAGATGCTGCTGGTAGCAGTGAAATAGTTAAAAAAATGTAAAAAAAATGTATGGGATCCCCACCAAGATCAATAACCAGCACTGGACCTCTGAGCCTGGTCTAGTAGGGAATAATAGGGGAAAAACAGTATGGTGTTCCACCTATTTTCCAATAACCAGCACCAAGCTGATACAGCCCTGGGGCTGATGCTATAGGAGGGGACACGCAGCATCGGGTCCCCTGTGATAATGGCAACCATCTCCAAACTAGTCAGCCATGGACAAGAAATCCTTGGAAAGTCAGGACCCCAAAATTAAAATGAGGTCCCCCCTTTCCGAGGAACTACCAGCCTTGGGATATTAACCTTGCATCCACTGCAACCAGAGATGTGGGGAATAGTCAATTATCAGAGGTTTAAGCCCACCCAGAAAGGCACAGGTCCTTCTTGAAGGATTTGTAACACGGAAGTAGACATTTGTATACAAACCAAAACACGCAAGATCTGAATCTCCAGGAACTTCTAGGGGTAGATTTACTAAAGCTTCTAAAACAGACAAGTGGTGATATTGCCCATACAGCCTGCCCTGAAGTGTCTCCACAGATCCAAATAGAACATTCCTGGGTGCTTACCCACTCTGATTATTCATGCTGCTCATATTCTAAATAAAATTCTATTGTGACAGCCAGTGCATAAGTTCATGCCAGGTGCCCAGAGGTAAAATAGACAATGGTGTACCCCTCCATCCCAGTAACTCTGGCTTTCTGGCTTGCTCCAGCCCCTGTGTTTCCCCAGCTCCAGTCAACCCCCTTTTGTCTCACCAGCCCCTTAGTGTTTCACCTGCTGCAGCCATCCACCTTCTGTCTCTTCAGCCCCCCAGTGTCTCTTCAACCAGCCCCCTTCTATCTCTCATGTACCCCCCAATGTTCTTTCAGCACCAGACAGTTCTTTTCTATCTTTCCAACCCTTATATCTCCAGTATCCCAATTGTCTATCCTGCCAGTCCCCTGCTGTCTCTTCAGCTACCCAAGTGTATCTTTAACCAGCCCCCTTCTGTTTCTTCAGCCACCCCAGTGTCTCTCTGGCCAACGCCATTCTGTCTCTTCAGCCACCCCAGTGTATATCCAGCCAGCCCCCTTCTGTGTCTACAGCCCCATAGTGTTTCTCCAGCCAACCCCCTTTCTGTCTCGCAAACCAGCCCAGCACTGTCTTTCCAGCTCCAGCTGCCACATTTCTCCAGCCCCAGCCCACCAATACTTACCTTTCCTAGGATCTTTTCACTGTGCCTACTCCTCTTTGCACTGCAGCTCCTTTGCCTTTCAGTGGTGCAGTGTGGCAGGATGTCACAAATCTTCAGACACTGCCGTTTATTGGTGCACTAACATTTTTTAAGCAACTCACAATAAACAAAGAAAACTTTATTGTGCAATAATTCAAAATTGACATTTATTAGATATACATTAAAACATGAATTGTGAATTGATAAAATACAGCAAGTATATCCAAAAGGAAGAAAAGTGGTTGAAAATAAATTATAAATACAAATTCTGAATGTGTTCTGTTTGAAACTACACTAGGTAATATAATTGCTTATTTATAAAAAGTGTTTTTCTTTCCAAGTAAAATGATCTTATATTTAGGAGATATCAAAGATGAGGAGGGTATAACCTACAAATATAGCTACAGTTCTGCTGTATTAACTATTTAGTTCAGGCAGCAGAGACACAAATAATCTGTTGCAATATAGTGAGGAGAATTAACGCTCTCCCAAATCTATACAGAGTTGATTGTTGATAATATAATAAGGAAGATTATATCAGTATACAGCAATTGCAGCTGCGATCCCGTACGCAGCTGCTGTGCAAAATTATTCTAATGTATGCAGCCGCCTGGAAATGTATTCAGACTCCCACCAGCGTCTTCGCAGTTCCAAGAAAGTGCCTACAAACACACAGCAGTGGGCACAGATCCTTCAATCAATCATCTGAATAATGGAATGGCAGAAGTATGCCCAAGAAATGACTGCAATATGCCTGCGTTTTTTGCCGCCACTCCCCGTTACCTCCCTCAATAGAATGTTAATTACTTTGCAAAGAAATTCTCACTGCGAGCGGCATCACAGTTAATATTCCATGTATTGAAGATCATTGTTTTTCATGTACTCTTCTAGATTAGATCTGATATGTAAGTATTCAGATCATTCATAGAGCAACAGTACTGTAGTCTTTTGTTTGGAAACATTTAATAGCAGAAAACAATGTCACCATGTATCATAAAAGATATGTAGCACAAACAGAGCACTGTATTGTGTAGTTTTATATCAAAATGCCATTATAAGCTGGATGAGAGCAACCAAGCTAGGGACAAACCTGTACAATCACACTTTTTATGTGATAGTACTATCAATTTCACTAACGTTTGGAGGATTTTGATCACAGTGTTAATATGTATGTATTCACCTATACAGCTATACAATCTAACTTGCAATCTTTAACATCCATCTGTCTAAAATATCTGCTAAAAAGACATAATGTGGTGCAGCTGTTGGAGGAGTATGGGCGGAAGCTTCGGAGAGTGCAGCAGAAAGCACGTACACTCAGGGGAGTAGCGAGGGTGGTTGCAGTGAAGCATGTGCTCCGGGCACCAAAATGGACAGAGGGTGCCATCCAGGGTTCCGGAATTCATGGGGCGCTGCACAGTATGATGGCCGCCTGTTATTTTTATCTCGGTTTGTTTGCTCTACATCCAACATAAATTAATAATCTGAGATCCATTTCTACATTTCAAGCAGCCCAGATTACCTCCCCTCCGGCCCTCCCTCCTCTGAGATCATCTTCTGTCACCTCCCCTTACCTGTCAGATTGATTACATTCACTTCTCACCTCTTTCATTCCCTCTCCTCTCTACCCTGTGATTGACTCTTTGCCCCTATTAATAGGCAAATGCAGGGGGGGGTTTCCATCTGCCTGGAAACCCTCCTCCCCAGCCCACACCATGACCACAATAGAAATAATAATATAATATAATTTTAGTAGTGCTGCATTTTATTCTCAGTATCACAAATGAAATATTTAGCACAACTTGTGGATCTTTTAACATGTATCAGCTAGTGATAAATAACCTGTGCACCAACTAGGAGATCTGGAAAACATGTACTGTTAGGAATGCACTGTTATAGAGCCCAATATGTACATATATATGTCCAGGGCAGTGCTATGTCCTTCTACTGCTCCTCCAGGCTCCTGAACTTGCTCCAATAGTCAGGAATGGTGCCCACATCTAAAATAAAAACATTCAGCTCAGGCAGGATGGCCTACTGCCGCATCTAATGGCTTACTGTGATCTCTGGTCCTGTATATGCTGGAATTTTGACACACAATATACTTTGTATGATGCATATTAAAGCTGTTTAAGTGCTAATTCTGCCCTCTTTATGGACTGGCCACACTCGCTATAAAATCAAGCATTTGGAAACCCCCCTCTTGAAATCCTGCGTTTGCCACTGCCTATTCACTCCTTTTCACTCCGAAGCATTCTATTCCCCAAATAGGACCTCAATGCCCAGCACGATACAGCCACTATTTGCTGTTTTCAGTATTCCCTTACAGGCTGGCCATACCCCATTGACACACTTCAGTACAGGGGGGAGGGCGCTATGACATGCACTTTCTCTGGGTGCCACATTACCACGCTAATCCTCTGCGTACACTCTATATTTTTTATCTGATATTGTTCCATTGAATCGGATGAAAATTAAACTGCACATAAACCTGATATTTCAATGCAAGCAGTTTCCTTCAGAGAAAACATGATTGAAGGTGCATACAGACATTTAAGATTTTGCATGAGGAGGTCCGGAATCAAAAGAATGGCCCGATTATTGTACAGGTGATTTCCCAGCATTATTGTCCTATGCTTTTCATGAGAATTATGATGCACCTTCCTGTTGTATTTGCTTTAACTCACACAAAGCTCACGTCTAATAAAGACATCCCAGATGCGCCCTCATTCCCATAAGTGAGTAAAGCAATACATTTGTATTTTTGGTGAAAAATTAAAACATTTAATTGATGGGATCTAAGGGGTAAATTTACTAAGGCTGAATGACATCGAATGAGGCAAATTTGGCTGTTCAATGTATATTTGGAATTCACTAAAGGCTAAACTCTGCCGACTTTGCTCCTTTCCATGTCTAAAACTCTGCCAACAGTACCTGTAACTCGGACACTAACATGTTTTCAGACACATAGACCATCGGTGCAACTTGGCAGCCTTTTCCTATAGACATTAATAGGACCTTGAAATTTTCTAAGGATTCGTATTTGTTTTAAAGGTCGAAAAATATAGTGCAAATTCAAATAGAACACCTTTTACCATTCGAGTTTCACATCTCAACCTACACAGATGCATGCACGGATCAGTGATACATGCATCTGTGTGTAAAAAAATAAACACAGAATCATAGATGGGACCCGTCTGTGCTTCTGTGTTTAAAAATATGAAAACCTGTGTAAAAACATAAAAAATATGACATGCGCACCCCCCTCCAAAAGAACAACCAGTACCGGGCTTAGGAGACCCAGTACTGGTTGTGCTAAATACAGGGGACAAATGATGTAGGGGTCCCCTGTATTTAACACTGGGCTCTGGGCCAGCCCTGATTCTGGAAATACAGGGGAAAAATGCATAGGGTTCCTTTGTAAATTCCAGAACCAGCACCAAACTTTTTCTAGTGGGAAGGTAATGCCACAGGCAGGGGAACCTTTTCACCGGGTCCCCCAGCCAATGCATTACTCCTGACCACGGGAGGACAGTCAGACAGGTAAGTCTCTGATACAGGAGGGGGAAGCCGGATCAGGTCAGGAGTGATCGCTTCCGACGATTCCCCTCCCCAGACAGGGGAGTGACAGGTTACTCAGTTGAAGTGCAGGATACAGTCTTTAATTAGACGTATCACTCACTTCACTGTACCCTGCATGACCCAGGTCCGGAGATCCTGCACTGCCACCCAGGTGGTTCTCCTCTCTTCTGCAAAGAAGAAAGCCCGGGCCACCATCTATTGGAACACATCATTTGGACAATTATATCTGGACTTTTAAGGGTGACAAAGCGGGACGCCACTAGCCCTATACACATCCACCCCAAGGACTATATCATCCCCCAAATTCCTATCAAGTGTTCACAGACAGTGTACACAATCGCCACCTAATAACATTTAAGAATCAACCACACAGCAGTTTCTTTGCATTGCAGACGATTGTGATTATATATGTATTATTTCACATGTTATTTTAACCATTAAATAACAGGATTTATTTTGAATATGCCGCACTGTTAATTCCACTGTGCATAGCCAATTACAGAATCAAGACGCGTGAATTAGGCATTGGCCTTAACCCAGCAGATTGTATAAGAGTTCAAAAGGGATAGCGCTGTTACTCATTTCTTTATATATTGCATCCTAGTGAAAGGTGAGAACACCCTTTTGTATACAGCAGCTCCCGAAACAAAGAATAGGTCGGTTGCTCAGTGCTCAGTACTACTTTTTTGTATTACTCCTGACCACTAGTAAGCCCAGGCCAGGAATTCATGGAGAGCTGGGGACCCCCCCAATAAATGGGTTCCCCTCTCCAGGGCCATTCTTTTCACTCCTCATGCAAAATCTAGTGGTCGGTGCTGCTTCTGGAATTTACTGGGGAACTCTACGCATTTTTTTCCCCTGCAGTTCCAAAACCAGGACCGGCTAGTTTGCTTAATATTTTTAACACTGCATGATACCCTGACCTCATTAACAGGTGCCAATTTCAAAGTTATGAGCAGATTTACTCTTAAGCAGGCACATATATTTCTTGATAATTTGTGCACAGGAAGAATTAGCTTACAGTAAGTTACATTTATTTTAACACAAAAAGCAACATGGTAACTCAACTCTAAATGAGATTATGCCGAGAAACTGAGTTATGTATTTGCAGAATAGATTTATTTTTAAAAATTGGATATACTATATTTTCAGTAAAATCCATTAATCGTGCTAAATAATTGAAAAGGGTATGCTTCTAAATACGTATAACGAATATCTGAAAATAGCGCCAGTATGGGGATGCAGTTACTAGGTTGATATTCAAAATATCAGAAATCATAATGGTGACACCACATTGTTAACAGTTATGATTTAAAAACTGTTGAAATGTGGACATCTGCAGAATATTGGGTTAGGGTTAGGCAGAGGCAGCAGAAGTCTACAGTTAAGGTACAGGACATCTCCTGTTGGATCAGACAGAGGAAATAGAGGTATTTACTCCGCGTCCTCCTTTTCCCAGACCTTGCTTCCTTCACTATACACACATCATATCCTGATCTATTTCTACCATTGAAGGTATGATATTTCCTTGCTAATATTCAATAAGTGTATTACACTTTGCCTGTGTTAGTGTGTTCTTGCTATTTGCATCCATATTTCAACCCGCTGGGCATTCAACATACATCCACTATTTTTCCCTACCTCTTTCCCTACATCACGCTCTCTCATTTGGGTTTTCGATCCTGTGACTCCCCCTGCGATTCCCATGGTAACAGGGGAAAGACACAGCTGATATTCCAGAAAGCAGAAGTGTTGCTTTTTATTTCCGCTGGGACTAACACATCAGTCACTCTCTCATCCCCTGTTTGATTTAGACGGGCGAAAGCAGAAGTGACTTTGCGTTATTACGTCTCAGGTCTTACTTCCTTCTATGGAACACTCATCTATTTTGTCCATAAGCACATTCAAATATCATTTAGAATCACATATGACATGTTTCTGCCATCTTGTAGACTAGAGTATCAGATCTAATGATATATGAATATTACCTAACCCAAATCCTTACGGACTCTTGCTGTTCAGTATATTGTGGACACTTATGGCATTATATATCCGTATAGATACATTTATTTATATTAAAATTTAGGATTAGAGGATTAGTAATGGCTCATGTAGATATTTTCCCCATCTACTTTATTATGTTTGAATTAATTAATCACAAACATCATAGATCCGAATGATTGATTCTCACCTAAAACAGGTCCATCATATTGACAATTTGGATCCTGATTGGATCATCGTTCATTTATGTTTTATGTGTATGATATATGTTTGAATCAATTTGAAATAAGTTTTATAAACTTGACCCTGATTGGACTAATATCTAACTATCTTGTGAATTGCTTGAGACAATATATTTGAATTTCAACCATAAGAATTTATTCAAGTGACTCACTTTTTACTCCAATCAGGCTAATTCATTTGGTAAATTGGATCCTGATTGGAATTTTTTTTTTCAAAAAATTATTCTTTTTATTTATTATGTACTCGGTTTGTCATGTATAGTCTACCTATATGGTAGAACTCTTTTTAAAGGTTCATTAATAAATGCTAAGTTTTATTTTTTCATTATGCAGTCATTATCTAATCATCAATTTATCCAAAGGGTGCCCCAGAATAGGCATAATTTGTCTTTCCATTTTTGCTCCCAGCAAAAATGTTTTGTCATGTGTATAGCACAAATCCTATGGGTGCACCACCAACCTAGAGCTATCCAGGATTTTTCTTGCGATAAAAAAAACATGTTGGTTTTTAGTGATTTAACTACATTATATTTTTCCCATAATTGATTACTGTATTAATTGTGCAGACTCGTTTTTTCTCTTTATAATGTCTCTGAATATGACCATGTCAACATTCTCATGTCAACGTTCTACAGGACTGTTTTGCTTCAATGGCAGGTGGAAAATCTCTGAGGGGGAGATTCTCATGTCAAAAATTAGGAATATCAACCCTTGGTATAATATACTCATCCTTTAATTAAAATAAATATATTTTTTACTTAGAACTAGGTAAATCAATCCTATCAAATAACTAGTAGAAAAATTAATATACAGATGTAATGGTCTGATTCTGAGTCACGTGCAATGCTGATGTTCACCGAGTTAAGTGAATCTTTGCTACTGCATGTATGCGAAATCCCTTCGAACTCTTATGGGTAGATTTACTAAAGCTTTTAAAACAAACAAGTGGTGATGTTCCCCATAGCAACCAATCAGATTCTAGCTTTCATTTCTTAATTGCATTCTAGAAAATGATACACAGAATCTGATTGGTTGCTATGGGCAACATCACCACTTGTCTGTCTTATAAATTTGAGTAAATATACCCCTTACAGTGCATTTGTTACATTTTGTATATGCACCAAGCCACAGTTGCAATTGATATGCATGGTATGAGAAATGTTTTAGAGAAGTTTTGGGCATTCCTGAGCAGTGACTTGGAGGTGGCTATTAATACCAGATAAAATGGTTCGTAGCAGCATACTGTATGTCTAAAGTTGCAGACACAAGACAACCAAAAGACGCAGTCATGACTGCAGCTGTGTCTGACTCAGAATCAGGCCCAATATGTGCTACAAACAGAGCATTTGTTTTGAAATGATAAAAAAATATATTTTGAATATAATCATATAATGTATTCTATTGTTATATGCAGTATTTATAAATACATTTGTCTTGCACAAACCATGTTTGTTTGGCAGTGACACCAGAAGGCAGTTACTTTCTCTCTACATTTGTAGTAGATAATTACTTAGCTTTATTCCAGTTAAGCAAAGAATTATTAAGTGAAGTAGAAAATAAAGTTTAAAACAATTACAATTTGTTTCTCAAAGTGCTTGTTAACTGGAAAAAGAGTAATAATTGTTGTAATAATTATTGTCAGCTTTGTGGTTGCAATTTAGAATTTAATTGCATATTACAACTTCAAAATGAATGAACACAGAACTGAAAATCTAGGTAGAACATTGTGAATTTATACCACATCATGTAGAAATTAAGAGTTTGTGAACTCAAAGTCTCCATGGAAGTTTGTGGACCTTGATAAGTGAAATTATCCACTGCGATGCTTTACGCAGCTTGAGTACTCATAGCGTGCGACGAAGTTAGCAATTCCTGAGTAAGGTCAGAGCTTGTGCAAGTTTGCGTGAGGCTCCGATGGTGCTCAATGTGTCATGATCTGCTCAGGAGGATCTTCTACTGAGGAACTGCAAGCTGAGGTGCCAGGTTGAGGAAGGAATCAGAGGCAAAGGGCCTGGATGTAAGTCCTCCTCATCCACGAGTACCGGATGTTGACGAAACCTGACCAAAGGCGCAGAATCTAACTTGCTGAGAGGTGTTCACCAGTTACCCTTCCAAGCAGAATATGGGTTTAAGCTGTACCCAGCAAGCAGGTCACAGCCCTTTGGTCAGGTATCTGATACAAGTGGGAAATGGAGAAATGTAACACGGGGAGGCCCAGGAGAATGTACTTCAGGGTGAAGCACTAGAGACCTCTGTACCCTGCTGCTACTGTATTGGCATGGTAGAACAACTTCTAGGAATTGTATACTGGAGGGAAATGGATGAGGCCCACTGTGGACCAAGACACACAACTGGCACAAGAGAGTTACACTTCAGTTGTACCCAGATGGTCTACTGAGTACGTGGCTAAGAACATAGATGCACCGCTGGCACAGAAGAGAAACACTTGAGTTGAACTCGGATGGTGTACTGAATACATGGGCTAAAAGCCATGACACACCGCTGGCACAGGAGAGTGATACTTGTGTTGTACTTGGATGGTGTACTGAGTACACGGGCTGAGATCCCAGATGCAGCGTTGGAACAGGAGAGCGATAGTTGTGTTGTACTCGGATGGGGTACAGAGTACACACTGGGAAATAATGCTGGGAAGAATCACTGGAAGATTGCACGTGAAGCCTGGAACGAAGCAACAGCAACAATCAAGGAAATAGTGAAGTTTATCAGGCAACTTCCTGTTAACTGGAGTCTTGTTTATACCCCCATGTAGCTGTCCATTGGAGTGGTCAGCTGAGAACTGACACAGCTACCATTGGATAAGGATCCTATCAGGTGATACAACCAAGATGGCTGCGCCCATGACCACTGCCACAGGAACTCCGATATGGAGGATTGCGTGGAAGTCCCCTGGACCCCGGAGAGAATACTCAGTGCATCACCCACCACCACACATGATGTCTCACTGCACTCTCTAGTGAGGGGAAGCCGGTGCTGTGGTAAGTAAGATCCAATCCCAGGCTGAATCCTGACACAATGTTTCCGATGGTTTTGCAGTCTTGTTAAGGATTACAGATGTGTGTAAAGTAAAGTGGGTGTCCTTATGTTGTGACGGCATAGCAATCGCAATGGATTAGCATACTATTGAAATGAAACTGTGTGCGTAATCACTATTGCAATTGCAGTTGCGATCCATAATGAATCAGGCTGTGTATGTGCACATGCTTGTTTTACATACTGTAATATGTCAAGAGCAATATAGCAAAAGTTGACAAGGAGTTTATTAAATAATAAGGGGTACATTTACTAAGAATCATATCCTGGCCCATGCCTGTCCATTTTTAAACATAGGTACTGTAGGAACAATCATACATTGGATTATTTTTCTAAAATAAATTTGGGAAAATACTAAGCTCCTGTGTTTGTCAGGATCATATTTTCTGATGGTGTACAGTATCATTCTTAACCATGTTTAATCCCCATGTTTTCCTAGCCTAACACTCCAGAACAAGCATCCTACACATATCAGTGAAATATGTGCATTCTGCTTGTGTGTAAAAACTTATAAAATTAAGAGTTATATATTTTTTTTAAATGATGAGGGGTCCCCCCCAAAGCATATCCAGTCCTGGGCTCCTGAGCAAGTCCTGGTTCTAAAAATATGGGGGACAAAACATGTAGAGGTGCCTGGTATTTTGTGAACCAGCACTGGGCTCCCTGAGCCAGTCCTGGTTTTGAAAATATTGGAAAAATGTAATGGGGTTCCCCATATTTTTAAAACCAGCAACAGACTCAAACTAGCCGATGAGTAATGTCACAGCCATAATACCCTTTCACCGGGTCACCCTGGCCAAAGC
The DNA here is from genome assembly GCA_031769625.1 of Taudactylus pleione. Lineage (NCBI taxonomy): Eukaryota > Metazoa > Chordata > Amphibia > Anura > Myobatrachidae > Taudactylus > Taudactylus pleione. The sequence goes on from JAUIMM010000185.1 coordinate 16,262,459, forward strand.
ATTAACAACCCAAGCTTGTCAGCCCAGACCAGGGATCTCAGGGGAAATGAGGACCACCCCAATAAGGCCCCCCCACTCTCATAAGCACCCCAGGACTGGGCTGAAGCCCAGGGCTCCTCCCTGCACCCTTGGCCCACACCTGGTGGGTGCAGGGGTAATAATGTGAATAATAGATGAATAATATTGTTTATTTAAAGTAGGATCATGGGTGCCAGCATGCCTACCCTTTGGCACTTGGCCAGCACCCATACCCCCTATAAAAAAATTGTAAAAAAGCACAGTACACACATACCATATATAGAAAATTTTATTACATACCGTACTTACCTTCTCCCCGGTGATCGGTCCACTTGTCCAGTAGAAATCCCAGGGTTTTCCTAAAAAAAAATACTTACCTACCTCCTGGCGCAGGTTGTTCCTTCTCTCCAGTCCTGGCCTTGGCAAAATAACAAACCAATTAGCCCATACCATGGACACTGTAGAGATGTATGTGTTTCCACATACATCTCCACCACAGTAAACGAAGGAGCCCACAAGGGTTATGTCATTTGCTGGGCTGCCAGCCAATCAGAGACCACTCTAAAGTAAGTGGCTGCTGATTGACTGTAATCCACATGGCTGTCAAACAATAGTCAAATGGGTCACAGCCAATCAGCGGCTGCTTACGCTAGAGTGGCCGCTGATTGGCTGTGACCTGCATGGTTGTTGATTGACAGCCATGCGGCTCACAGTCAATCAGTGGCCAATTACTCTACAACAGCCTCTGTTTGGCTGGTGGCCCAGAAAATTGATGGAAACCACCCAGTCTCTGTTATTTACTTATGTAAGAGATGTATTTGGAAACACATACATCTCTACAGTGTCCGATTGGTGTGGGTTATTTGTGTTGGTATTTTGCCAATGCTGGGACTCTACTAAAGGCTACTAAAGGCTACTAAAGAAGAAGACTGACCTGCGCTAGGAGGTAGGTGAGTATTTACTTATTTTTTTCTAGGAAAACCCTGGGATTTCTACAGGAGAAGGGGACTGATCACAGGGGAGAAGGAAAGTTTGTGTGAGTGTGTTTAGTATGTAATTAAACATACTGTGTGTACTGTGCTTATTGTACTATTTTTCAGTGAGGGTATGGGTGCATGCTGCCTGCTTGCACTTGTAGTTCCACAGGTGCCAAAGGGCATGCATGCTGGCACCTGCAGTCCCACTGTAAAAAACAATAATAATCAGCTATTATTCACACTATTACCCCCGCACCCACCAGCCAGGGGTGTACTGAAGAGCCTCAGGCATCAGCCAAGGCCTAAGGTTCTTAGGTGAAGAGGGTCCCCTTTATTCAGGGGTCTCCAACTCCCCTGAGATCCCTGGCCTGGGCTGACTAGCTTGGGGTGTTAATGCTTTGGCCGGGGTGACCTGGTGAAAGGGTCACATGGCTTTGGCATTACACCACGGCTAGTTTGAGTCCAGCACTGGTACTAAAAATATGGGGAACCCACACCATTTTTTCCCCATATTTTGAAAACCAGGACCAGCTCAGGAAGACCAGTGCTGGTTCAGAAAATACAGGGGAACATTACACATTATTGGGATCTTGGATCTGGTTATGATTTCTAAGGGGGGGATTAACCCTTAATTTTATTAATTAGAGGCAGAAACATACAGGGATCACACTGATGTGTATGTTTCTGACAAAGACGCTACTCAGGAGGGGGTCTGTTTGAAACTTCTATTTTTACACCATGTTTGCTCAGGGTGTACTGTGAAAATAATCACGATTCTTGGTAAATTCCCATGTTGTGTTCCTGTCTATGGAAAGTACTGCCTTGTTCAGACGATGGTGTATTCAATTGTAATAGTATTTACTGGTGGATTTTAACTTCTGAATCAGACCGTGTTCACCTCTGAAAATACAAACAATACACCCATTTTTGCCATAGTATATTCCAGTGTTTGTAAAAATGACAAAATACTCCCGTAAATGCAAAATCAGACCAACATGATTCTTAGTAAATTTACCCCTAAGGGTAAAGGTATTGAGGGGGTGTTTATAAATAATAATACTTTTTTACTCATACTTTTAATCTAATTGGCCTCATTTATGGAGTGATACAAATGTCAAAGAACTTTGGTATTGCAAGTAATGTTGCCCTGGTTGCTCCAACCAGTACACTTCAATTAGATTGCCCACTTTAGGAAGTTAAGCTTCTTAATAGTGTATCAGCATACCATTCTTTTGAATAAACTTTTCAGTTTTTTGTTTGAATTAACCTAATTTCTGGCTTAAATTATTCCTGAGAGTGAAGAACCACTTTTATTACATGTGCTAATTTTCTGTGTCTAAAACACTTCACACTAATTTTGAATGCACTTTTTGAGCAATATTCAACATATACCAAATGGCATTTGACAATTACTCCTGTGTGTCAGCATATTGTCCTCTTCTTATTACCTGTTTCTGCACTCCTCAAAGTGATAATAGAAAGAAACATTTGAGAATCATGTCTCAGTGTGTGCAAGCCCAGATTAACATGGGGTGGATGGGACTACAGTGCCAGTCCCCCACATAAGAAGGCTGATCATCACAAAAGTATGTTAATGACCAGCTGCCCAGTAGTCTTAGCTTGTTAAATGCTCCACATTCACAGATATTCAAGTTCAGTCAAGCCTATCACTCCTAAGTCTCTTGTCAACCCCTAGAGTTACTTTCAGGGGCTCAGTCACTCACCTATGACAAACTAACTCCTAACAGAATGTGTGATCCCTGTGGAAAAAAAGAGCTTCCTACTAGCTGAATAATTGTGTATGTTGTATGAGTGTCCTCATGTATATGTATAACCAGTCACCAGGTAGATCTGCAGTAGTCTCAGCATTAGCCCTGTGAGTCTATGTTTCACAGCTCTGAGTCTTCAACTTTCATTTCACTCACTTCACGTCCAGACATCAGCCTGTAGGAGACATCTGCAGGACCAAAGGGAATATAGAGTGCCAACCAACCCCCCACCAGTGCCTCTAACCTACCCTCAACTTTCTCAACACATATGGTGTGGCTAAACATGTTGGTTTACCCCAGACATGAGTGGATGAAACCTGGAGCAGCAAAGTTAGGATGGCTCTATAGATAGTCATAGTGTATTGGGTGAAAAGAGGTGAGTTGACTGTGAAGACATAATAGGTACCATAATGTGAGATAGTTTTATCCAGAGTACAAGTGGCACAATACAATATGGAAAGTTGTTAAGCATTGCGATCATCAATTGAATCCTACAAACCAAATGTCCTTTTCATGTACTGTGTTTGACCAAGGTATTGGAACAGACAGCCCTACACCATGAGGCAGAAGTTTTAGTGCTGAAGACACTTCAGGACCATTTACAGTGTGCTTAGTTCTACTGGAATGCCCAGCAATATTACTTAGACAAAAACAACAGTCAGTAGAGTGGTCCTTAGGCTCAAGGCATACCATTGGTACAGCGAATGGTATCATACACCGATTTTCTTTCAACCATTCTGTCAGATTAGTTGCACAGGTTATTCAAGAAATATGGGGTGCCTAGATTTTATCATGGTCACCAAGCACACAGTCAAAGTAAATTCTTCTTTATCAAGGTGCTAAGAGGCTTTATTTCATTTTGTGGTGTGACCTTACCACATACATAACAAAAGTTATCAGGATGATTTACACACCCATGAATTTTAGTGTCTGCCATTACTTTGTATGTACTTGCAAAGAGTGCAAAAAACTTATTCACAAAGATATGAAATAAGGAACACAAGAAAAAATTGAATGAAATTTGAGAAATAAAAACAAAGATATTATAACCAATTGCACTGGTCACTGAGGGACACATATCTGCTTATGGTGATGAGCCTTCAGCCAAACTGCTGGGACACAGAGTCAGAGGCTCATCACAAAGCAGCCCACTGTGAGATCACCCCCTATTACTGATGGTCATGGTACAGTCAGTGGAGCTTCCTGTTTACTTCCCCCTCTGCATACCAGCCTGGAGCTAGGACAGGAGCCAGCAAGCAACATGGCATCCAGCACAAAAAGGAGGGTTATGCCCCAGAACCAGTACATGGAGGAGAATAAGGTAGATGAGGAGGGGGATTCTGATGACATAGAGGATGAGGAGTCTGGGCAGGATGCGCACCCCATAGCTCAGACAGAAGGGAGTCTTGCCAAGCACTTACTGTGATTAAATACTTTGACTTTAAAATTGAAATTTTTTGAAATAAATCAAATACCTTACATGAGATCAACGACCGCACGGCCGCCTCGATGTTTGTCTAGTGCGCATGCGCACGAGGGAGCTGGCTCCTTCGTGCACATGCGTGAGACCCGCTATGACCGACAGCGCCGGTCGTAGCGGGTCTCTTTCCAAAGGGGGCGAGCTGTCGATGTTGAATGACAGCTCGCCCCGTTTGGAAGGCGGGCCAGGGGGTGGAAGCCCAAATGGAGGCGTTCCCATGGGAATGCCTGCCGTTTGGGGGAGGCCCCACTAACATCACTAGTGATGTCAGTGGAGAGCTTCCGGCTCTGACAGAGCCAGAAGCTCTCCGGGGCTTATGACAAGTGAGACCCTACCCTAGGGTCTCGTCGTAAGCCCCGATGGTCGCGATGGTCAATGACCATCGCGACCATCACCCTAGCAGTCATTAGAGCTGTGGGTGTTAACCCACAGCCTACCGACTGAAACAGAGGTGGCCGGTCAGGATGCAAGCGGACGCCCAGTTTCTGAGCGACCACTTGCATCCTCCGACCGCCTCTGAATGAAGGCCTATGTTCCTGTAATAAGTAGAAAAGTCAGCACAAAACCATGAAAATCATCAAAAGTTAAACATTAAATATATATAATTATACTTTTTATTTTTTAAACTATTTCAGAAGTATAATATTGTAATGACCATCGCGACCATCACCCTACGGTCGTTAGAGCTGTGGGTGTTAACCCACAGCCTAACGACTGAAACAGAGGTGGCCGGTCAGGATGCAAGCGGACGCCCAGTTTCTGAGCGACCGCTTGCATCCTCCAACCGCCTCTGAATGAGGGCCTATGTTCCTGTAATAAGTAGAAAAGTCAGCACAAAACCATGAAAATCATCAAAAGTTAAACATTAAATATATATAATTATACTTTTTATTTTTTAAACTATTTCAGAAGTATAATATTGTAATATTAAAAAAACAAATATGGACATGTACCATAATTATTTTACAGCATCAACTGGGGACAATAATAAACTAACTACATGAAACTACTAACTGCATGAAACTGGATTATTTTGTGTATGAACTTAAATTTGATATGGTTATTTATGAAAAATATTTTCCATTCATTTCATTCGGGAACCTTGATATGGCATTTAATACATTGAAGAAATTAAGGGATTTTTATAATATCAAATGTAAACTCTGTTCAATTTTCTGGTGCAACCAATATACAGTTGCAATTACGTTGCTCTGTGTGGTAAGAGAAGAGGAGCAACACAAGATTCTGGAGAGGGATGAAAAATGAAATTTCATGAAACTGCAATTTTTATTGATATTTTACAGTCTGAAAATGTTCTTGCCAAAGATTTGTGATGTATAATCCATTAACAATTTGATAAATATCGTAAAATATAAAATAACATGAAAGCCATTGCCATTTTTGCTAAATTTTCTAAAAATAGCCTTGATACTGCACCAAGGAGGATAGGGCCAAATGTAATAGGGTGAGAGTTTAGAAAATGTGAGAGTTTAGCAGTAAACTCTCACACTAATACATTGGTCGAGTTGTATTTTCAAAATAGGAAACACCTGGATGAGAGTTTAAATCTTGAGAGTTTTTTGAGTCTGAAAAACATGTTCTGTGACTTTATTATATTGGCTGAGTTTAAAAATGTGACAGTTTTCTCTCTCATATATATTAAATTCTCACCCTATTACATTTGGCCCATAGTCTCTAAATGGCAGGACAGCTACATTCTTATCAAAATATCCATAGATTGTAAGCATTAAAATAAATTTTATTTCTATTTTTCTATTATTTAGAGATAGCCTCCCGCTGCGGCTCCGGAATTACACTATGTGATCACTGTGTGTGTGAAGGAGCAGCGGCGGCGGCTCTGGTAGCCGCCGCCGCTGCTCTGTATCCGGGCCACCAGTGGGAGACGCTCCCGCTGTGGCTCCGGCTCTACTGTGATCACTAGGTGATCACTGTGTAGGATCAGCAGCAGCGGCTCTGTTAGCCGCGGCTGCTGCCATGTTCTCCCGGCCTCAGCTCCGCCTCCTCGTCCCCATGTGCCCGATCACTGCTGGCCACAGTGATCGGGCAATAAATAGAACAATTATAATAATAATATATATATATATGTATAAATATATATGTTTGTATATACACCACTGCACAAGGGGCCGGCACTCTCTCTGCAATGTGAATGCTCCGGTGCACTTCCACAAAGAACATGTAATCACAGCAACAAACGGGATGGTACTCAGCGAGACTCCAATGTAAAAATAAGGAACACAGCACTACTTTGCTAAAGTCAACTGACTTTAGCAAAGTAGTGCTGTGTTCCTTATTTTTACATTGGAGTCTCGCTGAGTGCCATCCCATTTGTTGATGTTTGTATATATATATATATATATATAAATATATATATATATATATGTATATATATATGCGTATGTATATATATATATATATATATATATATGTATATATATATATATATACACACACATGTATATATATATATATATATATACACGTATGTATCTATACATGTTTATATATATATAAACGTGTATATATATATATATATATATCTATATATATTCACACGTATGTATATATATATATATATATATATATATATATATACGTGTATATATATATATATATATGTGTATATATATATATGTATATATATACGTATGTATATATATATATATATATATATATATATATATATATATATATGTGTATATATATATACACATACACACACGTATGTAAATATATATACACGTATGTATGTATACATGTTTATATATATACATCTTTTTTATATATATATGTGTGTACATCGGACTCAAAAACCTGTCATACAAAAATGATGAACACTGGAAACCCCAGGTAAGGATGAAAAAAAGAAATCTGAAATACATTTCTTGTGCTTACTAAGCACATTGAGACATAATCTATTGACTGAATAAATCTAGGTAGACTCTGCATACGATGTGGCACAATACGTTAAAATGCAATACGACCAAGGAACAGCCGGAAGGGACCGATGAAACCAAAGGTGCATCTGATGGACATCATGTCGATATGCATAGAATATACAACATGGATGTCCCAATATTGAAGTGATGCTACTATGCCCCATATCACCTGTAAGAGAGCAATAGTGAGTCAAAAAATCTCAAATATTAAGAAAACAATGATTGTCCATACCACACCAAAGGTGGCTGATCAACCTGTGAACTGAATGTTTGCAAACCATCGATGGTCAGTTGCCATCCCTAATCAGAGGCTCTGCGATATCCATCGATCGATATATATATATATATATATACTAGGGGTGTGCACCGGCCACTTTTCGTGTTTTGTGTTTTGGTTTTGGATCTGGATCTTTCTTCGTGTTTTGGATCTGGATTGGTTTTGCCAAAACCACCCTTCCGTGTTTTGGGTTCTGGGTTTTGTGTTTTGGATCTGTATTTTTTTGAAAAAAAGCATAAAAACAGCTAAAATCACAGAATTTGTAGGTTTTTCTGCTCCTATGCTATTATTAACCTCAATAACCTTAATTTCCACTCATTTCCAGTCTATTCTGAATACCTCACACCTCACAATAGTGTTTTTATGTCCAAAAGGTTGCACCGAGGTAGCTGGATGACTATGCTAAGCGACACGAGTGGGCGGCACAAACACGTGACCCATCTAGGCGTGAAACTGCAGTGGCAGACAGGATGGCATTGAAAAACTAGGCCCCAAACTGTACATAATGCAAAGAAAAAAAAGAGGTGCAAGATGGAATTGTCCTTGGGCCCTCCCACCCACCCTTATGTTGTATAAACAGGACATGCACACTTTAACAAACCAATCATTTCAGCGCCAGGGTCTGCCACACAACTGTGGCTGAAATGATTGGTTCGTTTGGGCCCCCACAAAACAAGCTGGCAATTAATCTGTCCCTGCACAAACTGGCTCTACGGAGGCAAGAAGTCGTCCTCATCCTCCTCATCCACAGATTCCTCACCCTCTTCAGTGTTATGTACATCCTCATCCTCACAGAGTATTAATTCGTCCCTGCTGGAACCACAGGTCCCTCTGTACGTTCTGGAGGCTGGTCTCCCTGGAAGAGTTGATCATTCATTTTATGAACATCATCTTCTCCACATTTTGTGGAAGCAACCTCCTACGCCTTTCGCTAACAAGGTTCCCGGCTGCACTAAACACTCTTTCGGAGTACACACTGGAGGGGGGGCAACTCAGGTAAAATAGAGCCAGTTTGTACAGGGACCTCCAAATTGCTTCTTTTTCCTGCCAGTACAGGTACGGACTGTCTGACATGCCTACTTGGATGCTGTCACCGATGTAATCCTTTAACAGACAGACGCACGCTTGTCGCTGCTGCTTTGAGGATTCAAGTGCGGCTACAGCCCACACAATTCACAAAGACAGAAAAAAAAAAAGAATATTTTTATTGTTTGTGGAGCACACTTTGAGGGTTACACCACCCTCTAACAGACAGACGCACGCTTGTCGCTGCTGCTTTGAGGATGCAAGTGCGGCTACAGCCCACACAATTCACAAAGACAGAAAAAAGAAGAAGAATATTTTTATTCTTTGTGTAGCACACTTTGAGGGTGTCACCACCCTTTAACAGACAGACGCACGCTTGTCGCTGCTGCTTTAAGGATGCAGGTGCGGCTACAGCCCACACATTTCACAAAGACCGAAAAAAAAAGAACAATATTTTAATTGTTTGTGTAGCACACTTTGAGGGTGTCACCACCCTTTAACAGACAGACGCACGCTTGTCGCTGCTGCTTTAAGGATGCAGGTGCGGCTACAGCCCACACAATTCACAAAGACAGAAAAAAGAAGAATATTTTTATTGTTTGTGTAGCACACTTTGAGGGTGTCACCACCCTTTAACAGACAGACGCACGCTTGTCGCTGCTGCTTTGAGGATGCAAGTGCGGCTACATCGCACACAAGTCACAAACACATAAAAAAAATAGTTTTTTATTTTTTGGAGCACTTCGTGAGTTACACCACCCTTTAACAGACAGACGCACGCTTGTCGCTGCTGATTTAAGGATGCAGGTGCGGCTACAGCCCACACAATTCACAAAGACAGAAAAAAGAAGAAGAATATTTTTATTGTTTGTGTAGCACACTTTGAGGGTGTCACCACCCTTTAACAGACAGACGCACGCTTGTCACTGCTGCTTTGAGGATGCAAGTGTGGCTACATCGCACACAAGTCACAAACACATAAAAAAAATTTTTTTGATTTTTTGGAGCACTTTGAGAGTTACAACACCCTTTAACAGACAGACGCACGCTTGTCGCTGCTGCTTTGAGGATGCAAGTGCGGCTACAGCCCACACTATTCACAAAGACAGAAAAAAAAAGAACAATATTTTAATTGTTTGTGTAGCACACTTTGAGGGTGTCACCACCCTTTAACAGACAGACGCACGCTTGTCGCTGCTGCTTTGAGGATGCAGGTGGAATCTAGACGGGATTTGGAACCGAGGACACACTACCTCCATCAATTGTCTAAATCCCACTGCACTAATGTCGGATACCGGACGCACGTCTAACACCAACATAGCAGTCAAGGCCTCAGTTATACGTTTTGCTTCAGGATGACTGCTGTCGTACTTCATCCTCATCGCTAGGGACTGTTGGAGGGTCAATTGTTTAGTAAAAGTAGTGATGTTCCTACTTCCTCTCTGGGATGAATAACAACTCCCAGCAGCAGCAACAGCACTAGTAGGAAGTGGTTCTTGATCTTTCCATTTTATTTTTATCAGAGAAAGTTTGGTCCTCCATTTATGTAATATTGATATATATACGTGCGGCTAAAGCGCACACAAACACAGAAAATATTTTTTTATTTTTGCTGGAGAGTAGTGCACTTTGTGGGTTACACCACCCTTTAAGAAATGAGCCAGCCGGCTCTTTACTTATGGGACACAGGCGCAAGCTTGGCGCTGCTCCTTTGTTGATGCACGTGCAGCCACAGTGCACACAAGTCACAAACACAGAAAATATATATTTTTTTGGTTTGGAGTGTACTTTGGGGGTTACAGAACCCTTTAACGGTCAAGCCAGCTGGCCCTTTACTTATGACACAGGCGCACGCTTGGCACTACTTTGTTGATGCACGTGCGGCTACTGCGCACACAATTCACAAACACAGAAAATAAATTTTTTTTTGGTTTGGACTGGAGTGTACTTTGGGGGTTACAGCACCCTTTAACGGTCAAGCCAGCTGGCCCTTTACTTATGACACAGGTGCACGCTTGGCACTACTTTGTTGATGCACGTGCGGCTACTGCGCACACAATTCACAAACACAGAAAATAATTTTTTTTTTGGTTTGGACTGGAGTGTACTTTCGGGGGTTACAGCACCCTTTAACGGTCAAGCCAGCCGGCCCTTTACTTATGACACAGGCGCACGCTTGGCACTACTTTGTTGATGCACGTGCGGCTACTCCGCACACAATTCACAAACACAGAAAATACATTTTTTTTTGGTTTGGACTGGAGTGTACTTTGGGGGTTACAGCACCCTTTAACGGTCAAGCCAGCCGGCCCTTTACTTATGACACAGGCGCACGCTTGGCACTACTTTGTTGATGCACGTGCGGCTACTGCGCACACAATTCACAAACACAGAAAATAAATTTTTTTTTGGTTTGGACTGGAGTGTACTTTGGGGGTTACAGCACCCTTTAACGGTCAAGCCAGCCGGCCCTTTACTTATGACACAGGCGCACGCTTGGCACTACTTTGTTGATGCACGTGCGGCTACTGCGCACACAATTCACAAACACAGAAAATAATTTTTTTTTTGGTTTGGACTGGAGTGTACTTTCGGGGGTTACAGCACCCTTAACGGTCAAGCCAGCCGGCCCTTTACTTATGACACAGGCGCACGCTTGGCACTACTTTGTTTATGCACGTGCGGCTACTGCGCACACAATTCACAAACACAGAAAATAATTTTTTTTTTGGTTTGGACTGGAGTGTACTTTCGGGGGTTACAGCACCCTTAACGGTCAAGCCAACCGGCCCTTTACTTATGACACAGGTGCACGCTTGGCACTACTTTGTTGATGCACGTGCGGCTACTGCGCACACAATTCACAAACACAGAAAATAATTTTTTTTTGGTTTGGACTGGAGTGTACTTTCGGGGGTTACAGCACCCTTTAACGGTCAAGCCAGCCGGCCCTTTACTTATGACACAGGCGCACGCTTGGCACTACTTTGTTGATGCACGTGCGGCTACTGCACACACAATTCACAAACACAGAAAATATATTATTTTTTTAGCACTTGGGGGGAGCACCCCTGATGGACAGAGCACCCCCTGGACAACACTACAGCACCTCTTTAGGACTGGGACACTGCACAGGACTTTGGAGTGGACACAGCCCCTATGGAGAACTGACTGCACAACACAGTCCAGCCAGCCCCTACGGACTTTGAAGTAGTGGATACAGCCCCTATTAACAACAGCAGCACAGCACAACACAGCCAGCCCCTATGGACTTTGAAGTAGTGGACAACAGCAGCACTACACTACACTACACTACACAGCCCTAACTCCCACCCTCCCTCTTCACTGTCCACAGCCGAGTGAGAAAATGGCGCCGACGTGGGTACCTTATATAGGATCCAAAACCCGCGAGACTCGGAAGGCGGGAAGATGACGTTTTGCCTCGATTTCAGAATCCGAGTCAGGCGGGAAAAGTCGAGCCTGACTCGGATCGGACTCGGATCGGGGGGGCTCGGGGGGGTTCGGATTTCAGAAATCCGAACCCGCTCACCCCTAATATATACATATATCGATCGAACATTATATATTTATATATATATATATACACACAGTATATATATATATATATTTATACATATATATTTACACATACATATATATATACATGCGTATATATATATATATATATATATATATATCAAGCAAATAGATGGACGGCACTCGTGGCTCTCCTCAACATAAGAAAATAACACGCTAGGACCAGTGTTTAATCAGTCAACGTATATAAATATATAATGTTCGATATATATATATATATATATATATATAAATTTATATCGATCGATGGATATCGCAGAGCCTCTGATTAGGGCTGGCAACTGACCATCGATGGTTTGCAAACCATCGATGATCTGACTGAAAACAAGTGGTTTGCCATTGCAGGTGGCCATCAATGTTGCACCATCGATGGCAACCCTCAATCGATGTTTAGGAAACATCGGCAGTTGTGGTGTACACAGATTTCCTCGACCACTCATAAAACAATTGATGGCTTCTAACGATGGTTGAACCATCGATGGTACAGCCGTCAATGGCCATCACTACAGTAACTACAGTATAATATAAAAATTGCTATTTTTATGGTATACTGTGTTTTTAAAAAAATATTTTTTTAAATAAAATAGTGATGGATAAGTTTAAAATTATGTTCGTGACCTAATTCAAATGATATCCAATCTATATTGTTTATTTTCCTAGTTGTAATTGTCTTAGGTAAATTTAGGGAACTATACATGCTTCTAGATCACATTTTTAGTTGTTTATGATAGAAATTGTACTGGAAGCCTATTGAAATCAGTGTTTATTCACAAAAACTCTTGAAGCATGGCAGGCATGAAAATATGGCATTACATGCAGAAACTTTAATTTTCATCTCATTAAAATAGCCTAGCTTGAATGCTAATTAAAGTTAAAAAGGAGGAAATAGCTAGAAAATGTCAAATTAATAAATATACTGTGTGTATGTGTGTACACAATATATACATGCAATTAAAAACTTTGTCACAGTCACATTTTACAAACACCCTACAAAAATGAATAGTAAAACATTTCATTTTGACCAGCATAAGCGAACTACTGCACAACTGAGTTGTGATGACCTAGGGTGATCCTTATGAATTACCTCCTTTCTCCTGTGATAAGAATTTTATTGCCTAAAACAATCCATATCTGCTTACCAGGGTGCAGGATGTCCATTGCACATGGGCCTCTGGGTCCGGGGGGGGGGGGGACCTCAATGCACACCCTGCACCAGGGGTGAGCGGGTTCGGATTTCTGAAATCCGAACCCCCCCGAGCCCCCCCGATCCGAGGCAGATCCGAGTCAGGCACGACTTTTCCCGCCTGACTCGGATCTGAAATCGAGGCAAAACGTCATCATCCCGCCTTCCGAGTCTCGCGGGTTTTGGATCCTATATAAGGTACCCACGTCGGCGCCATTTTCTCACTCGGCTGTGGACAGTGAAGAGGGAGGGTGGGAGTTAGGGCTGGCTGGGCTGTGTAGTGTAGTGTAGTGCAGAGTAGTGTTGTGCTGTGCTGTGCTGCTGTTGTCCACTACTTCAAAGTCCATAGGGGCTGGCTGTGTTGTGCTGTGCTGCTGTTGTTAATAGGGGCTGTGTCCACTACTTCAAAGTCCATAGGGGCTGGCTGGACTGTGTTGTGAAGTCAGTTCTCCATAGGGGCTGTGTCCACTCCAAAGTCCTGTGCAGTGTCCCAGTCCTAAAGGGGTGCTGTAGTGTTGTCCACGGGGTGCTCTGTCCATCAGGGGTGCTCCCCCCAAGAGCTAAAAAAATATTATTTTTTGTGTGTTTGTGAATTGTGTGCGCAGTAGCCGCACGTGCATCAACAAAGTAGTGCCAAGCGTGCGCCTGTGTCATAAGTAAAGAGCCGGCTGGCTTGACCGGTAAAGGGTGCTGTCACCCCCAAAGAACACTCCAGTCCAAACAAACAAAAAAATTATTTTCTGTGTTTGTGAATTGTGTGCGCAGTAGCTGCATGTGCATCAACAAAGTAATGCCAAGCGTGCGCCTGTGCTCCAGTCCAAACCAAACAAAAAATTATTTTCTGTGTTTGTGAATTGTGTGCGCAGTAGTCGCACGTGCATCAACAAAGTAGTACCAAGCATGCGCCTGAGTCATAAGTAAAGGGCCGGCTGGCTTGACCATTAAAGGGTGCTGTAACCCGCAAAGTACACTCCAGTCCAAACCAAACAAAAAAATATTTTCTGTGTTTGTGAATTGTGTGCACAGTAGCCGCACGTGCATCAACAAAGGAGCAGAGCCAAGCGTGCGCCTGTGTCCCATAAGTAAAGAGCCGGCTGGCTCATTTCTTAAAGGCTGGTGTAACCCACAAAGTGCACTACTCTCCAGCAAAAATAAAGAAATATTTTCTGTGTTTAGCCGCACGTATATATCAAATCGATATAACATAAATGGAGGACCAAACTTTCTCCGATAAAAATAAAATAGAGAAAGATCAAGAACCACTTCCTCCTAGTGCTGAAGCTGCTGCCACTAGTCATGACATAGACGATAACATGCCATCACCGTCGTCTGCCATGGCCGATGCCCAATGTCATAATAGAGGGTACATACAATCCCAAATGACAAAGTTCAGGAAAATGACCTTGAAAAAAACATTTAAATCAGCTGAAGAGAAACGTAAACTTGCCAATATGCCATTTACGACACGGAGTGGCAAGGAACAGCTAAGGTCGATCCCTAGTATGTTCATGACTAGTGGTTCAGCTTCACATGACGATGGAAGCCCTCCTCCCACTAAAAATATCAAAAGAGTTAAGCTAGCAAAAGCACAGCGAAGAACTGTGCTTTCTAAGAAGATATCACAAATCCCCAAGGAGAGTCCAAGTGTGGTGGTGGTTGCGATGCCTGACCTTCCCAGCACTGGATGGGAAGAGGTGGCTCTTTCCACCATTTTCACGCCCCCTGCAAGTGCTGAAAGGAGCACCCACAGTCCACTTGCTGATATGCAAATTGAAGATGTCACTGTTGAAGTACAACAGGATGAGGATACTGGTGTAGCTGGCGCTGAGGAAGAAGTTGGCAAGGAGGATTCTGATGGTGATGTGGTTTGTTTAAATCAGGCTCCGGGGGAGACAGTTGTTGTCTGTGGGATGAAAAAGCCCATCACGGTCATGCCTGGGCAGAAGACCAAACATTCCACCTCTTTGGTCTGGCAATATTTCTATCCAAATCCGGACAACAACTGTCTTGCCATATGTACATTATGTAAAGGTGGAATAAGTAGGGGTAGGGACGTTAACCACCTAGGAACATCCTCCCTTATACGGCACCTGCAGCGCGTTCATAATAAGTTACTGTCAAGTTCAGAAACTTTGGCTAAGACCGTAAGCAGTCCAGGGACACCTAAATCCCGCTGTCCTGTTGTATCCAAGTGCCTGCAAACCACACCGTCAACTCCCTCCTCGTCAATTTCCTCCTTAGTCAGGATCGGAAGTAGTCCTGCAGGCCATGTCACTGGCATGACTGACTCTCCTATCCCGGATTCCTCCGGAGGATCCTGCATTGCTACGCCTCCTGCTGCCGCTGTTACTGTTGCTGCTGCTGGGAGTCATTCATCATCCCAGAGAGGAAGTAGGAACACCACTACTTTTACTAAACAATTGACCATCCAACAGTCCTTAGCGAGGAGGATGAAGTATGACAGCAGTCATCCTGAAGCAAAACGTATAACTGAGGCCTTGACTGCTATGTTGGTGTTAGACGTGCGTCCGGTATCCGCCATTAGTGCAGTGGGATTTAGACAATTGCTGGAGGTAGTGTGTCCCCGGTTCCAATTCCCGTCTAGATTCCACTTCACTAGGCAGGCGATACCGAGACTGTACAGAAACGTCAGAAAAAGTGTCCTCAGTGTCCTGAAAAATGCCGTTGTACCCAATGTCCACTTAACCACGGACATGTGGACAAGTGGAACAGGGCAGACTAAGAACTATATGACTGTGACAGCCCACTGGGTAGATGTATCACCTTACGCAGCAACAGCAGCAGCGTCACCAGTCGCAGCATCTCAGAGACACCAGCTCGTTCCAAGGCAGGCTACGCTGTGTATCACTGGTTTCAGTAAGAGGCACACCGCCGACAACCTCTTAGAGAAACTGAGGGAAATCATCGCCCAGTGGCTTACCCCACTTAGACTCTCCTGGGGATTTGTGATATCTGACAATGCCACCAATATTGTGCGGGCATTACATCTGGGCAAATTCCAGCACGTCCCATGTTTTGCTCACACAATAAACTTGGTGGTGCAGAATTTTCTGAAAAGCGACAGGGGCGTGCAGGAGACGCTTTGGGTGGCCCGAAAAATTTCAGGCCACTTTCGCCATTCAGCAACTGCGTGCCGAAGACTGGAGCGCCAGCAACCACTCTTGAACCTGCCCCGCCATCACCTGAAGCAAGAGGTTGTGACACGGTGGAACTCAACCCTCTATATGCTTCAGAGGATGGAGGAGCAGCAAAAGGCCATTCAAGCCTATACATCCACCTATGACATAGGCAAAGGAGGGGGTATGCACCTGACTCAAGTGCAGTGGAGAATGATTTCTGTGATGTGCAAGGTTCTCCAGCCCTTCGAACTTGCCACACGAGAAGTCAGTTCAGACACTGCCAGCTTGAATCAGGTCATTCCCCTCATCAGGCTTTTGCAGAAGCAGCAGGAGAAAGTGAAGGAGGAGCTAAGATGGAGCGATTCCGCTCAGCATGTGGGACTTGTGGATGAAGCCCTTCATTCGCTTTGCCAGGATTCCAGGGTGGTCAATCTGTTGAAATCAGACCACTACATTTTGGCCACCGTGCTCGATCCTAGGTTTAAAGCCTATGTGGTGTCTCTCTTTCCGGCCGACACAAGCCTGCAGAGGTGCAAAGACCTGCTGGTGAACACACTGTCAGCTGAAGCGGAACGTGACACGTCAACAGCTCCTTCTTCATTTTCTCCAGCAACTGGGGCTGCCAGGAAAAAACTTAGGTATCCTAAGCAACCCGCTGGTGGTGATGCAGGGCAGGCAGGACCAAGTTTGGACATCTGGTCCGGACTGAAGGACCTGGCAACAATTTCTGACATGTCTACTGTCACTGCATATGATACTGTCACCATTGACAGAATGGTGGAGGATTACATCGGTGACAGCATCCAAGTAGGCATGTCAGACAGTCCATACCTGTACTGGCAGGAAAAAGAGGCAATTTGGAGGCCCCTGTACAAACTGGCTCTATTTTACCTGAGTTGCCCCCCCTCCAGTGTGTACTCCGAAAGAGTGTTTAGTGCAGCTGGGAACCTTGTCAGCGAAAGGCGTAGGAGGTTGCTTCCACAGAATGTGGAGAAGATGATGTTCATCAAAATGAATTATCAGCTATTCCAGGGAGACCAGCCTCCAGAACGTACAGAGGGACCTGTGGTGGTGGATTCAAGTGGGGACGAGTTAATACTTTGTGAGGATGAGGATGTACACACTGAAGAGGGTGAGGAATCAGTGGATGAGGAGGATGAGGATGACATCTTGCCTCCGTAGAGCAAGTTTGTGCAGGGACACATTAATTGCCAGCTTGTTTTGTGGGGGCCCAAACGAACCAATCATTTCAGCCACAGTTGTGTAGCAGACCCTGGCGCTGAAATGATTGGTTTGTTAAAGTGTGCATGTCCTGTTTATACAACATAAGGGTGGGTGGGAGAGCCCAAGGACAATTCCATCTTGCACCTCTTATTTTTCTTTGCATTATGTACAGTTTGGGGCCTAGTTTTTCAAACTGCCATCCTGTCTGCCACAGCAGTATCACACCTAGATGGGTCACGTGTTTGTGCCGCCCACTCGTGTCGCTTAGCATAGTCATCCAGCTACCACGGTGCAACCTTTTGGACAAAAAAACACTATTGTGAGGTGTTCAGAGTTCAGAATAGACTGGAAATGAGAGGAAATTAAGGTTATTGAGGTTAATAATAGCATAGGAGCAGAAAAACCTACAAATTCTGTGATTTTAGCTGTTTTTATGCTTTTTTTCAAAAAAATACAGATCCAAAACACAAAACCCAGAACCCAAAACACGGAAGGGTGGTTTTGGCAAAACCAATCCAGATCCAAAACATGAAGAAAGATCCAGATCCAAAACCAAAACACAAAACACGAAAAGTGGCCGGTGCACACCCCTACCCTGCACCCATACTTTTTTTTTTCATACTTACCTATCTGATATCCCACAGAGTAGCGTTACAGAAAACGACTGGAGAATGGCCACCACGGCCAGTTTCCCTGCATTTTGCGCATGCGTAGTAGGAAATCACCAGAAAAAGGGCTGCTGCACCATGTTCCTGGTGAACTGTACATGCCCAGTAGACTCCGGTCACACTCTAGTGCCTGGAGTCTAATGCTGCTGTCAGGTTGCTGATGGCAGCCAGGGAGAGAGGAGAGAGCCCAGACAGGGCTGGCAACAGAAATCTTGGGGCCTGGTACACTCATGTTTTTGGGGCCCCCTATCCCCTCTCAGTAAGTACATGCAGGATGGCATTTGGCTCATCTCCTGTGTCTCTCAGCCTTATCCTTGCCTGTGTTGCACCAGCCTTAGTCCTCTTCACTCCAGCACCATTTGTGTCCCCAGCCTCATCCCCTGTGCCTCTCCATCTGTTCCCATATACTCACATCGCCTGTATCTCTCAGCATTATTATCCCCCCAAGCTTTCCTTCATCTTTACTACTGAGCCCCCGTGTCTCTCAACTTAATTTTCCCCATCCCCTGTAATTCTCAGCTCTCATTTTCCCCAGCCCATGTGTTTTCACGTGCTTGATTTGTCCCTGCCCTGTGCCCCCTCCTCTATATCAGCCCATGTCTGTAACACCCTCCTCTTCCCCAGCCCATGTCTGTCACACACCCCCATATTCCCCAGTCCCTGTGTCTTTTACATCACCCTCTCCCCCAGCCCCCGTGTCTGTCACCCCCCTCTGTCATCTGCAGCTCCTCACCACCTGCAGCCTGCCCCATGATTTTCTAGCCCAGCCTGGCCCCGCACGACACTTACTTGCTGAGCCGCCTGTTTTACTCTTTCCTGGTGGCCCAGGCTTCTCCCTGATCCAGCGATGCAATGTAGTGACATCATGCATGCTGCGCCGGATGCTATCCTCCGTCCCTGACTCTGCCTGTGCTAGATGGATCTAGCTGCAGCAGCTGTGCTGGTTGCCCTGCTTACTGTTGCCTCTGCCAGCTGCTGTGTAAGCAACTTACACAGCATGTGGTAGAGGCAAGGGGGACACATGAACTGGGCTCCTGAAATTCCTGAGGGAACGGGGCACCATGGACTCACAGGGCCCCGTACAAGTGTCCGCTTTGTACCCCCCTGTCGCCATGCCTGGGCCCCAGATGGGGAGTGAACACCATCCTCCTCCTCTCATAGGGCCTGATTCAGCACAGATCACAAATCTGCAATCGCACGCACCCGGCCGCTTCAAAAATGTGCTAATGAATGCATACACACTGCCACCGCACCATAATATGAAAACCCCCAGCACTTCATAAAGACGTCCCCTTACTTTTACTCACATCCGTAATAATGTGCATGATTGCGAAAACATCAATACAATCAAGAACCATTAGAACAAGACGCAGAATAATGGTTGACCTGACATTCCCGCAGGAATTGCTAAATATCCTGCATGCAATGAATTCTCAGGCTGCGTATGGGTTTGCTGTGGATAATTTATGCATGCCCCTGCAACGGCGTTCGAACACACTGACATGCCTACGTTCGCACGACCACCAACCCTGTCAGCACCCGCAATCAGCACTTCCTGTCAATCACTGAGTAATGGGTCTGCGTACTGCCTGTGATTGCATTCCCGATCGCAGCGCCTGGTTCGCGCACATGCACTGCATCTTAAACGAATATGCAAATCGTGAAAATCGGCCGAGGGCGTGCGTCTTAGACCTGGCAATCCGTGCTAAATCAGGCCCATAATACGCCCCTGCTACTTACTTATTCATTATAAGTATAAAATCATCAGGCTAGTACTCACTGATTTTAAACAGGATGTTGGAAAACTGGTACAGGTTGAGTATCCCATATCCAAATATTCCGAAATACGGAATATTCCGAAATACGGAATATTTTTAGCATGACTGAGATAGTGAAAACTTTGATTTTTGATGGTTCAATGCACACAAACTTTGTTTAAGGCAGAAAATTATTAAAAATAAAGTATAAATTGACCTATATGCTGTGTGCATAAGGTGTATATGACACATAAATAAATTTCATGTATGTACACAAACTTTGTTTGAGCCACAAAATTATTGAAAATATTGGATAAAATTACCTTCAGGCTGTGTGTATAAGGTGTATATAAATCATAAATGCATTCTGTGTTTAGATTTGGGCCCTATACCTAAGACATTTTAATATGGTATGCAATTATTCCAAAATACGGAATATTCCGATATACAAAATACCCCTGGTCCCAAGCATTTTGGATATGGGAGACTCAACCTGTACCATCTTATCAAGCTCACCCATCACATTAAAGATGTCCAACAAATAACACTAGTTTATTAAAATTGTTTTGTTTTGTTTTTAAAATGGGAATTGTTTTTGTGTTAAAAATTAAATATACATTGTAATTCAATTCTTAATATCATTAATTGATACTTTGATCAAAGTTTTGAGTAAAGGGGCCCATACATCAGCAATCACAAAAAAGATTCACAGGTTCTGTGATTTTTTTCCCCAATTAAAAGATGCCCCAATCCACCAATCTGCGCCCATATATTATAGATCATTTTAAAGAAAAACGGATTGCCAATCTTGAAAGACTCATAATTTTACTAGTAATGGTCTGCAAATTTGCTGATTGTTACCATACACTAGCAATCTATAGCCCCCAATTGGTCCACAAAATCCAACATGTTGGCCAACCTCATTCACCAATCACTTTTTGCTCAGAATCTGCGATCTGTGAACCCCATACATTGCAGATTTTTTTTACACAATCATCTGCAAAATGAAGAATGCCCCAATTGATTGCTGATGTTTGGGGGCCTTCATTTGTTTCACCTAATTGCAGAAGGGGGTGGGGAATTGGAATAAATTTATGGAGCCAAAGGGGTGGTGGACTGAAAAGTTTAGGAATCATTGGTGCAGAGGAGATGGCATTGCTGTGTGAAAAGGTACCAAATATAGACACTTTGCAACAGTGCTGAACTGGTAGAGATTACGGAGTTTATTCAGACCCGGTCGTTAGCTCTACAAGCTCGCAACTGGGTCGATGTTGCTCCAGTGCGCATGCGCATGACGGAGCCAGCTCCGTCATGCGCATGCGCAAGACCCGGCTAACGACGGGTGACCCGTCGTTAGGGGTCTCATAAAAGACGGGGCGAGTAGTCGATGATGAGTGACAGCTCGCTCTGTTTGCTGGGCGGGCCAGCGGCGTGCCCGGCCAAATGGAGGCATTCCTTTCGGAATGCTTGCCATTTGGGGGCGGCACCACTGACATAATCAGTGATGTCAGTGGGGAGCTTCCTGCTCAAATAGAGCAGGAAGCTCCCTGGGGCTTAAGGTTGATGATACCCTACCTTAGGGTCTTGTCGTAAGCCTCGATGGTCACGATGGTCTTGACCATTGCGACCATCATCCTTAGCGGTCGTTAGAGCTGTGAATGTTAGCCCACAGCCTAACGACAGACATGGAGGCGGCCGTTCAGGATGCAAGCAGCTGCCCTGTTTCAGAACGACCGCTTGCATCCTACGACCGCCTCTGAATGAGGCCCTACATCTCATCCCTTAAGGGACCCATACATCAGCAATCACAAAAAAAATATTCACATATTCTGTGATTTTTTTTCCAAAATTTACAGATGCCCCAATGCACCAATCTGCGCCCATACATTACAAATATTTTTCAGTGATTTGTAGATCATTTTCATGTAAGACAGATCTGCCAATCTTGAAAGACTCATTAATTTAATAGTAACGGTCTGCAAATAGATGGATTTTCACCATACACTAGCAATTCACAGCCCAGATTGATCTGTGAAATCCCATATGTTGGACAAACTGATTCACCAATTCTAATCACTTTTTGGTCTTAGGACCTGATTTAGTATGGATCGCAACTGCGTTTGCAATAGAGATTACGCACGCAGTCTCACAGCAAAGATATACTAATCCTCTGTGATCACTATGCCATCGCAGCACAACATAAGGATGCCCACCTTATCTTACACACATCCGTAATACTTAGCAAGACTGCAAAACCATCAGTAACAAGAGTACAATCGCAGCCTCACGCACACTTGCACAATCTCTGACCTTACTCAGAAATTGCTAACCTCATCTCACGCTGTAAGTACTCAAGATGCGTATGGCATCGCAGTGCCTAATTTATGCACACCCCTGCAACGGCGTTCAAACGCACAGGCACGCCTGCGTTTCGC
Source organism: Taudactylus pleione (assembly GCA_031769625.1). Lineage (NCBI taxonomy): Eukaryota > Metazoa > Chordata > Amphibia > Anura > Myobatrachidae > Taudactylus > Taudactylus pleione. The sequence continues at coordinate 16,284,970 of JAUIMM010000185.1, forward strand.
CGACCACCCCCCATTACCACCCCCAAATAGTATCTCCTGTCAATCACTCTGTGATTGGTCTGCGTAGTCACTATAATCGCTGTCCCGATCACAGTGGAGTGTCCCCACACACGTAATACGATGCATACACATGCGCAGAACGCAATAATCAGCCGATTGTGTGCATAATTGCAGTTGTGATCCTTGCTGAAACAGGCCCTTAATCTGCAATCTGTAGACCCCATACATTGCAGATTTTTTTTTACATAGCCATCTGCAAGAAAAACTAACTCTGCAGAATTGCCCATAAAATTGATTGCTGATGTATGGGGGCCTTTACTTTTAATCAGATGAATTTTGCACCTTCAAAATGCATTACAGAGAAGTAGTGTCTAGGGCAGTATACACAATACAGCAGTGTATATAGTATGTGTGATAGTCACTCCAAAATATTGTATGTTCCTCACAGAAAATCACAAATATTTTTAATTTATTCTAAAATATATAACATTATACTTTCATTTATTAGGTATCCATCCTTTAAATCCAGCTATTTAACGTCTTTTTTGCAAATAGATTTTGCTGCTATTAGTTCGTAATGGCTACAATAAAGCACAGATCAAAGAATCAAGTACAATTAAGAATCAAAGATTGTGGTGAATAAGAACTGTTTATTTATTTTTTAACGGAGAGCAGAACAGGATAAAGTGAAGCAGACAGGCGTCGCCAGCCTTTGCAGATAATTTATGTGGTTTTATGCAACATGCTTGTTCTTGTAACTTGAAAAGTAGCGTTTGTTTTAGCCTTGTCAAGGACTGAAAAAAAAGGATACATATGTTATGCTTTCTTTCATTCAAATACCCCCAACAATTTCCAGTATTTATCAAGTTACCGCTGAACCTCACCATTTGGAGATAGCATTGAGAAGAAACATGGGAAGGCATGTCATTTCTATTCACACAAAATCACTTAATGAGATGTAATATCATACTGTAATCTCTCAAACTCCCCTATAATTGGAAGACTTAAATTATGTCTGCATTCAATGACTGCATTGTCATAGTGTCAGGGCAAGTAAGGTGGTCCTTAGAGCACAACACTGGGAAAGTTTTCCTTCTAATAGTAGTTCTAACCCTGATAACAAAGTTCACATATGAAAATTAAAAGATCAGTTATCCAAGACTTTGTTCCACTTTAAATATAGGTAATATTTAATAATTATGTATATTTCTTAAATGAAAGTCAGTAGAGAATACATTTTTAGTTAATGTTTTGTTTAAAACTTCTTATAAAAATGTTTTTTTTTTTTTTTTGACGCTTAAGGTTCATAGTCATTTGCAACTAAACTTAATAGTGTTAATGATATTGGGACCATTTTCAAAGAACAAGACTTGTGTGATTGATCAGGTTATATCCAAAGACCATAAATTATTACACCAAGGGGTATATTTACTAAAGTGTGGCTTTTTGGAGTTGGAGATGTTGCCCATAGCAATCACTCAGACTCTACTTAACATCTATCTAGCACCTTCTAGAAGATAATAGTTAGAATCTGATTGGTTGCTATGGGCAACAACTCCACTTCTAAAAACCCGCACTTTAGTAAATATCAGCCTCTTGAGTGTTTAATTACACTAGGTTGACATGTGTAAAGAACTGCAAAGTCCTGCATAAGTGTAACAAGGAACACAATGAACTGCATTGTAATTAAAGGGAACCTCAGAAGTGGTGGAGTAGTCCATTCTGTAAAGAGAAATAGGTTTTGTGCCCTTCCACAAAGCAGACAACACATCTGTAAATGCACCTGTTACACCACCTTATCTCTTTTATGTAACTGTTACTTACAATAAACCCATAGTAATAAATCTTAATTTATAAAAACAAATCTCATGACTTACTGACTCATCAATGCCCATTCCAAATCCCTGGACCTAGAAACATGAAATTCAGGCAGTGTATTCCTTTTATGACCTAAGCACCCACTAAGCAGAGATTTTTCTAATTTCGACTCCTCGGGGGCTGAAAAGAGGTAAGATATTTCCTCTTGACTGAGGTAATTGGGTGATAAAGCAACATGGAGGGCTGTACGCTCATTGTCTGGGATGAGTGGTGACTCCAGAGGTGGGGCTGCAGCACAGTCCAATATTCAAATAGGGGAGCCACACCAACTGCCAGTGATGTTTGGCTGCATTTGGGGTGGCAGTTGGTGGGGCTCCCTGATTTGAGTATCGGACTGTGCTGCAGCCCCATCTCTGTAGTCTCCACTGCTAGGACTGTAAGTACTGTAAGATCATTGTCTTGGAAGAGAGTACCATGATGCACAAGGGAGGAAAACAATGGAGTGATGAGGGGTGTCACAGTGCCGCTAGCTGGAGACTTCCAGAAAACTCTGCCAGTAGTACTGAGGGGAACTCAAGATGACTAAGTTAATGTGTGCATCAAGGCATCATATCTGTGGCCCGTCATCTGCAAACTTCTCTCTCTTAGAAATAACATGAGGATCCAATTGAGGGACGATGCCTCCTCTGTGCAATTCTCTGAACCCTTACTCAAAATTGGGGAGAATATACCAAGTCTGAGGGATAGGTGACCATCCCTGCAAGCCTAGGCATAGTAGTGAAGATTCTATCAGACCTCACAACAAGGATATAACCTGAAATGGCAGATATCCCAAAAAAAGTCCATGGACTGGCTCTGCTGGCGTGCCATTCTGATCCCAAAGAATGACACGGCTACTGTCATTATTGAAATTCTACTTCAGTCAATCGAAGGGGCATAAATGGAGTACAGGTCTGTGGACTTGGTAGTGCAAATGTATGAACGCGGTCTACTAACCCATGGAGTTCCTCAACACCATCAACCCCTCTGGCCTCCCAGCCCACATTGTTCTCCTCAAAGTGGGGGTTTCAGTGATGTTTCTGTGGAAACTCAACCAGTCCAAACTGAGAAATGGCACCAGGCTGCAAGTAAAGGCCCTCCACAGGAACATCACTGAGGTCACAGTGTTCACTGGCTGTGCTTGGGGGGAGTAAATGTTCATTCCACACATACCACTCATACCATCAGAGTACCCCTTTGAGTTCAAGAGGCTGCAGTTCCCCCTCAAGGTCTGCTTTACAATTACCATCAACAAGTTCCAGGGGCAATCACTGAAGGTGGCAGGATTGACTTGAGGGAGGACTGCTTCTCACATGGGCAGTTCTATGTGGCCTGCTCCAGAGAGAGCTCACCCAGCAGCCTTTTGATTCTAGCACCTGAGGAGAGAACCACCAATGTGGTTAACAAAAAAATGCTTGAGTAGGGAAAAAATCATCTATATCTGCACTGACCTTTTACAGCTACAGTCTAAGGGCCTGTTTCAGAGGTGGATGGAATTGCAGAACCATACGCAAGCAGCTGTACAATTCAAGTAAATCTAAAATGCAAATGTTCTTCAGGAAACAGACACCTCCTTTCTGCATCTGTGACCCAATGCTGCAATCAAAGTCGCAGCCTGGGATCACCATCACAACCATCAGCCTGACCAGGTCCTGGCAGCTTGCAAGGCCAGGAAATCTGCATCCACCGGCGCAGACCCTAGCCTCATCCCTCCCAGAAAAGAGATGACATGCCTCTGTTTCCAGGAACACTTCCCATGAATGCCCCCACCCTGTCTCTGAAACGTCACAGCCTGTCAATCTGGCTGCAGCTGGGAGGCACTGCAAGCCGACTCACAGATGGAGGGCTACACATACAGAGTACACATCCTACACATGCGCAATCCTCTAACATTCAGATATGTGCGCTATACCATCAGGTTAGCATACGTCTTTGAATCAGGCTCTACATCCTTTACTACACAAACACACACAAGAGACCATCTTGTTATGAACCAGTGAACCAGTGAACCTTACCAATATGTTTTTGGACTGGGGTTTAAAACCCACATAAACATTGGGACAATATACAGTACAAGCACTAATTTATACCCCTGGCAGCAGCTTAGTACTTTGACACTGTATTGCATATGCATAGCTGGTATATGGGGGGAAATTAGATAATTGTAATAATGCTATCTCTAAATGTGCCTCCACCTTTTTGTTACAATATTTTTTATCCTTTTTTACTACCTTTTTAAACTAAGTTTATAATTTACTGGTACTTTAATTTGACTCTAATGCCACTATAGTTAGTCTAGTTAGACACAGAACGTCTTTTGTAAAGTTAGCAACACTGGTGATAATGTCATCTTACCTGTCAAATAAATGACACTGTGATAACCCAAATCCACTATACCTGGTGGCCTGACAGCTTTGTGATGCTAAGGTGATGGGTATATAAAGGTTTTCTCCTTTACCTTTCTTAATTACCCCAGCCGTTCAGAGAGGCAAGTTCCCTTACGAGACCTTAGGTGAGGTTTACTTATACACAGGTAATGCATACAATAGTTATAAACAGTTTAGCTTTATTTGTTGGCAACGGCCAACACTTTCCGGAAAGGAAAAGGTAAGTTCTTGTTGCACACATTGCAATACTCTTACAGAATTAAGCAATAACAAATGATCTTTACTGTACTATATACAGATCTGCCCAGCTATTTTGCTGCTCATGGCATGGCGTGAGTCGCGCCATGGACTTGTGGTGTGGCGTGCAGGCCTCTGAGTCGCGCCATGGACTTGTGGAATACCGTGGTATTCTTCAACGAAGGATATGCTACGGCATGTAATACAGAGCTTAACCGCTGGGTGGCGGGTGCTCCACTTTTGTAATTGCATGTAATATAGTGCTTAACCGCTGGGTGGCGAGTGCTCCACTGTACTGAATGCCTTGTACAGAATGCCATACTGTTAAACTTACAGTAAATTGGGTGTATATCACATTCACAGCATTTTCATGTACGCACAACCCATACTGTATTTTTAATGTCGCATAATATACATATACAGTATATAGTACTGTACCATACGTAACATTTTATAACAGGATGCAAATCACTGCACATACAGTATTATACATACGGTACGGTGCAGTAACTGAATAGTAGAGAAGTTGCCTGAGTTGTTCTCATGGTATAACCGATACTGTAGATTAATGAGATGCACGCACAGCTTTCACTGATATGGGATGCATTACAGTATGACAATTTTTTTTTTTATTAAAAAACAGCAGCGGGAGGAGTGCACAAGGATGAGGCCACTCTCTGTGGTTCACTGTAGCTGTCGTGTGGGCTAGTGGTTAGGTGATCACTTTGGTAGAATTATGGTCCCAGGTTCGATCCCTGGAAAAGAATATACCGTACCGTATATTTTTTTTTTGTCACTGTCACTGACACTATAGTGAAACTACTGTACTTTAGTAGTGTTGTACGGTACTGTAATACTGTAGTGTTGTTGTTTAAAAGGCTGCTTAAAAGTAAGACATTACAAACAGATTGTGTGTTTCAATAGTGCAAAACTTTCGTCAATGTCTGCGCTTTCGTCAATGGGATTTCATGCGCATGCCCAGTGGAGGGTTTACAATGGGATCTGTAGTGCCCAGAGAGGGCTCTGTATTTCACTGAATAGTGATTTAATACTGTGGCTATGGTGGCTGTCAGCCATCTGCTGTCTAGAATGTGAGACAGGGCTCTGCATCACAAACTGTGGGCCAAAAACGCAAAACGCAAACATGCGACAACTCATATGTGGTCTCAGCCTTGTTCACTATGGCTACGTCCCTTTTTCTGTGTCTGAGAGTGGTTTCCGTCTGTGAGAGAGCGCTCTGTGTTCAAAGCTGACTGTGCATTTGAAGCGCAAAATAGCGTTGCATCGCAAACTTATGACATTGGTTATGCTGCTCCAACCTTGCACACTAAGGGCCTGATTCAGACCCACTCGCAAGCGGCTGTCCGCTCGCAAGTGGGTCAATGGTGTGCACTGCGCATGCGCACGACGGAGGGAGGGAACGCCTACCGTCAGAAGCCGGCCCACTGACATCACTAGTGATGTCAGTGGGAGTGATTTTGGCTCTGATAGAGCCAAAATCACTCCGGGCCTTGCGGTTGAGAAACTCAACCACAGGCTCCGGCTCGCAGTGGCGATGGTCGCGATGGTCAAGACCATCGCGACCATCTACCTACACGCTTGTATAGGCTGTGGGTGGTGACCCACAGCTATACGAGCGTCCAGGAGGATGCTCCATAATTATGGAGGACGGCCCTCATTCAGAGCGTGCACTCTGCTCAGAGCGTCCGGCTCTGAATGAGGGCCTAAGTATGGTAGTAGTGGGATCTGTATGAGAGAGAGCTCTCTGTATTACACGGTTGGCGCTATGGTCGCTGTCAGCCATCTGCGATGGATTAGAAATGGAGGGGGGTACAATGGGATCTGTGGTGCCAAGCCATACGCCATGTAGCGCTATGCTATCAATGAGCATGCACAGTTGACTGTATTCCTGCAGTCGGTACAGTATTGTACTCTATGCTGTTGCATTTCCATCTCTGGTGGGCACATGCCCAGTAGGAGGGTTGCAATGGGATTTCTGGCGCATGCCCAGTGGGCCGAGAGTCATACACAGTGCATCAGGTCCCTTCCCCCAAAGCAAGCAAAGAGCCTCACATTACCATAATAAAGGAAGCTTTGTTTATCCATTTACTGTAAGCAGTCAGCTCTGCCCTAGTGTCATGAAAAATGCTACGAATTGTCACCATTGCCAAGGACACCATCCCCCATCTGCTAGGACAACTAGTGTGCCGCTATGAATGTGCCTGTACTGAATATTCAAAACTGACGGTGCCGTACAATTTAGCACCACAGAATAGTGATTTTTATAACTGCAGAAACTGCTAGTGAATCTACAGTACTGTCTAGAATGTGAGACAGGGCTCTGCATCACAGACGCCGTGCGTCGTGCGATGTATGACGTGCATCACTGGCTAGTCAAAATGGCTTCTATGAGGGCAAGACGCTTCTCGTCCGGTGAGCTCTTTGTGTTGGTTAAGTGGCGGGACCAAGCGTTCACCACTAACCAAGACAAAGAGCTCGCCTACAGAGCTGCGAGCAACAAAATCTATCGCCTATATGGCATTCGGCGCCGAGTTCGCTCACTGCAGCGCAGGTGGAGTGACCAGCTTCGGAGGGACAGGCCTCGCCTAGAGCGAATTCGGAGGCGAATAATTCGAAGTAAGTACAACATTGCTGTATAATCACATGAATTACAGTATACTGTACAATAATGAATACAGTACAATGCACGACTCTGACATACTCTACATTACTGTACACTGCACTGTAGGGTATTGGATAGTACAGTATCTGACGATGACTGACAGTTGTTAACACATACTGACATGACTTGCAGACATTTGATTGACAGGCTGATTAAACCTACAGTACTGTACATGGACTAAAGGGTTACACACTATTGGTCGACATGGCTTGTTTGATTAATAAAACTGTCATCTCACAGGCTGTGTTTGAAAAATGAAATTTGGGAGCTTATTGGCTGGTATCTTATCACTTCGCACTCTGTGCTCCATTTATAAACGAAGGGAAATACCAGGGGGAATTTTTGTTTGGTATCACTGTGATACAAA
>JAUIMM010000185.1:16305000-16315000 GCA_031769625.1 Taudactylus pleione
TCTTTTTCATTCTCTCTCTCTCTTTTTCTCTCCCTCTTTCTTTCTCTCCTTCCCTCTCCCCCCTCTCTCTCTCCCACTGTCTTTCTCTCTCGCCCTCTCCCCCTCTCTCTCTCTCTCTTTCTCTCTCTTTACATGTTTTTTTCCCACAGTTTCAGAGACCGTACCCACACCCAGCACCAGCGACAGTCTGCGTAAGTATAGTACATTGTTCTCTCTCTCTTTTTTTCATTCTCTCTCTCTCTTTCTCTCTCCCTCTTTCTTTCTCTCCTTCCCACCCCCCCCTCTCTCTCTCTCCCTCTGTCTTTCTCTCTCGCCCTCTCACCCTCTCTCTCTCTCTTTCTCTCTCTTTACATGTTTTTTTCCCACAGTTCCAGAGACCATACCCACACCCAGCACCAGCGGCAGTCTGCGTAAGACAGTACATTGTTCTCTCTCTCTCTTTTTCATTCTCTCTCTCTCTTTCTCTCTCCCTCTTTCTTTCTCTCCTTCCCTCTCCCCCCTAACTCTCTCTCTCCCTCTGTCATTCTCTCTCACCCTCTCCCCCTCTCTCTCTCTATTTCTCTCTCTTTACATATTTTTTTCCCACAGTTCCTGAGACCGTACCCACACCCAGCACCAGCGACAGTCTGTGTAAGTACAGTACATTGTTCTCTCTCTCTCTTTTTTTCATTCTCTCTCTCTCTCTTTCTCTCTCCCTCTTTCTTTCTCTCCTTCCTTCTCCCCCCTCTCTCTCTCTCCCTCTGTCTTTCTCTCTCGCCCTCTCCCCCTCTCTCTCTCTTTCTCTCTCTTTACATTTTTTTTCCCACAGTTCCAGAGACCTTATCCACACCCAGCACCAGCGACAGTCTGCGTAAGTACAGTACATTGTTCTCTCTCTCTTTTTTTCATTCTCTCTCTCTCTTTCTCTCTCCCTCTTTCTTTCTCTCCTTCCATCCCCCCCTCTCTCTCTCCCTATGTCTTTCTCTCTCGCCCTCTGCCCCTCTCTCTCTCTCTTTCTCTCTCTTTACATGTTTTTTTCCCACAGTTCCAGAGACCTAACCCACACCCAGCACCAGCGACAGTCTGCGTAAATACAGTACATTGTTCTCTCTCTCTCTCTTTCATTCTATCTCTCTCTTTCTCTCTCCCTCTTTCTTTCTCTTCTCCCCTCTCCCCCTCTCTCTCTCCCTCTGTCTTTCTCTCTCACCCTCTCCCCCTCTCTCTCTCTCTTTCTCTCTCCCTCTTTCTTTCTCTTCTTCCCTCTCCCCCCTCTCTCTCTCTCCCTCTGTCTCTCTCTCTCCCTCTCCCCCTCTTTCTCTCTCTTTCTCTCTCTTTCCATGTTTTTTTCGCACAGTTCCAGAGACCGTACCCACACCCAGCACCAGCGACAGTCTGCGTAAGTACAGTAAACTGTTCTCTCTCTCTCTTTTTCATTCTCTCTCTCTCTTTCTCTCTCCCTCTTTCTTTATCTCCTTCCCTCTCCCCCCTCTCTCTCTCTCCATCTGTCTTTCTCTCTCGCCCTCTACCCCTCTCTCTCTCTCTTTCTCTCTCCCTATTTCTATCTTGCCTTCCCTCTCCCGCCTCTCTCTCTCTCCCTCTGTCTTTCTCTCTCACCCTCTCCCCCTCTCTTTTTCTCTCTCTTTACATGTTTTTTTCCCACAGTTCCAGAGAACGTACCCACACCAAGCACCAGCGACAGTCTGCGTAAGTACAGTACATTGTTCTCTCTCTCTCTTTTTCATTCCCTCTCTCTCTTTCTCTCTCCCTCTTTCTTTCTCTCCTTCCCTCTCCCCCTCTCTCTCTCTCTCCCTCTGTCTTTCTCTCTCGCCCTCTCCCCTGCTCTCTCTCTCTTTCTCTCTCCCTCATTCTTTCTCTCCTTCCCTCTCCCCCCTCTCTCTCTCTCCTCTTTCTTCCTCTCTCGCCCTCTCCCCCTCTCTCTCTCTCTTTCTCTCTCTTTAAATGTTTTTTTTTCCCACAGTTCCAGAGACCGTACCCACACCCAGCACCAGAGACAGTCTGCGTAAGTACAGTACATTGTTCTCTCTCTCTCTTTTTCATTCTCTCTCTCTCTTTCTCTCTCACTCTTTCTTTCGCTCCTTCCCTCTCCCACTTCTCTCCCTCTCTCTCTCTCTCTTTCTCTCTCTTTACTTGTTTTTTTCCCACAGTTCCAGTGATTGTACCCACACCCAGCACCAGCGACAGTCTGCGTAAGTAAAGTACATTGTTCTCTCTCTTTTTCATTCTCTCTCTCTCTTTCTTTCTCCCTCTTTCTTTCTCTACTTCCCTCTCCCCACTCTCTCTCTCTCCCTCTGTCTTTCTCTCTCGCCCTCTCCCCCTCTCTCTCTCTCTTTCTCTCTCTTTAAATGTTTTTTTCCCACAGTTCCAGAGACCGTACCCACACCCAGTACCAGCGACAGTCTGCATAAGTACAGTACATTGTTCTCATTCTTTTTCATTCTCTCTCTCTCTTTCTCTCTCCCTCTTTCTTTCTCTCCTTCCCTCTCCCCCCTCTCTCTCTCTCCCTCTGTCTTTTTCTCTCGCCGTCTCCCCCTCTATCTCTCTTTCTCTCTCTTTACATGTATTTTTCCCACAGTCCCAGAGACCGTACCCACACCCAGCACCAGCGACAGTCTGCGTAAGTACAGTAAACTGTTCTCTCTCTCTCTTTTTCATTCTCCCTCTCTCTTTCTCTATCCCTCTTTCTTTCTCTACTTCCCTCTCCCCCCTCTCTCTCTCTCCCTCTGTCTTTCTCTCTCGCCCTCTCCCCCTCTCTCTCTCTTTCTCTCTCTTTATATGTTTTTTTCCCACAGTTCCAGAGACCTTACTCACATCCAGCACCAGCGATAGTCTGCGTAAGTACAGTACATTTTTCTGTCTCTCTCTTCTTCATATTCTCTCTCTTTCTCTCTCCCTCTTTCTCTCCTTCCCTCTACCCCCTAACTCTCTCTCTCCCTCTGTCTTTCTCACCCTCTCCCCCTCTCTCTCTCTCTTTCTCTCTCTTTACATGCTTTTTTCCAACAGTTCCAGAGACCGTACCCACACCCAGCACCAGCGACAGTCTGCGTAAGTACAGTACATTGTTCTCTCTCTCTCTTTTTCATTCTCTCTCTCTCTTTCTCTCTCCATCTTTCTTTATCTCCTTCCCTCTCCCCCCTCTCTCTCTCTCCCTCTGTCTTTCTCTCTCGCCCTCTCTCCCTCTCTCTCTCTTTCTCTCTCATCCTCTCCCCCTATCTCTCTCTCTTTCTCTCTCTTTAAATGTTTTTTTCCCACAGTTCCAGAGACCGTACCCACACCCAGTACCAGCGTAAGTACAGTACATTGTTCTCATTCTTTTTCATTCTCTCTCTCTCTTTTTCTCTCCCTCTTTCTTTCTCTCCTTCCCTCTCCCCCCTCTCTCTCTCCCACTGTCTTTCTCTCTCGCCCTCTCCCCCCCTCTATCTCTCTTTCTCTCTCCCTCTTTCTTTCTCGCCTTCCCTCTCCCGCCTCTCTCTCTCTCCCTCTGTCTTTCTCTCTCACCCTCTCCCCCTCTCTCTCTCTCTTTCTCTCTCTTTACATGTTTTTTTCCCACAGTTCCAGAGAACGTACCCACACCAAGCACCAGCGACAGTCTGCGTAAGTACAGTACATTAATCTCTCTCTCTCTTTTTCATTCTCTCTCTCTCTTTCTCTCTCCCTCTTTCTTTCTCTCCTTCTCTCTCCCCCTCTCTCTCTCTCTCCCTCTGTCTTTATCTCTCGCCCTCTCCCCTTCCCTCTCTCTCTTTCTCTCTCCCTCATTCTTTCTCTCCTTCCCTCTCCCCCTCTCTCTCTCTCCTCTGTCTTCCTCTCTCGCCCTCTCCCCCTCTCTCTCTCTCTTTCTCTCTCTTTAAATGTTTTTTTCCCACAGTTCCAGAGACCGTACCCACACCCATTACCAGCGACAGTCTGCGCAAGTACAGTACATTGTTCTCATTCTTTTTCATTCTCTCTCTCTCTTTCTCTCTCCCTCTTTCTTTCTCTCCTTCCCTCTCCCCCCTCTCTCTCTCCCACTGTCTTTCTCTCTCGCCCTCTCCCCCCTCTATCTCTCTTTCTCTCTCCCTCTTTCTTTCTCGCCTTCCCTCTCCCGCCTCTCTCTCTCTCCCTCTGTCTTTCTCTCTCGCCCTCTCCCCCTCTCTCTCTCTCTTTCTCTCTCTTTAATTTTTTTTTTCCCACAGTTCCAGAGATCGCACCCACACCCAGCACCAGCGACAGTCTGCGTAAGTACAGTACATTGTTCTCTCTCTCTCTTTTTCATTCTCTCTCTCTCTTTCTCTCTCCCTCTTTCTTTCGCTCCTTCCCTCTCCCCCTTCTCTCCCTCTCCCTCTTTCTTTCTCTCTCGCCCTCTCTCCCTCTCTCTCTCTCTTTCTGTCTCTTTACTTGTTTTTTTCCCACAGTTCCAGAGATTGTACCCAGACCCAGCACCAGCGACAGTCTGCGTAAGTAAAGTACATTGTTCTCTCTAACTCTTTTTCATTCTCTCTCTCTCTTTCTCTCTCCCTCTTTCTTTCTCTACTTCCCTCTCCCACCTCTCTCTCTCTCCCTCTGTCTTTCTCTCTCGCCCTCTCCCCCCTCTCTCTCTCTCTTTCTCTCTCACCCTCTCCCCCACTCTCTCTCTCTTTCTCTCTCTTTAAATGTTTTTTTCCCACAGTTCCAGAGACCGTACCCACACCCAGTACCAGCGACAGTCTGCGTAAGTACAGTACATTGTTCTCATTCTTTTTCATTCTCTCTCTCTCTTTCTTTCTCCCTCTTTCTTTCTCTCCTTCCATCTCCCCCCTCTCTCTCTCCCACTGTCTTTCTCTCTCGCCCAATCCCCCTCTCTCTCTCTCTTTCTCTCTCTTTACATGTTTTTTTCCCACAGTTCCAGAGACCGTACCCACACCCAGCACCAGCGACAGTCTGCGTAAGTACAGTACATTGTTCTCTCTCTCTCTTTTTCATTCTCTCTCTCTTTCTCTCTCCCTCTTTCTTTCTCTCCTTCCATTTCCCCCCTCTCTCTCTCTACCTCTGTCTTTCTCTCTAGCCCTCTCCCCCTCTCTCTCTCTCTTTACATGTTTTTTTCCCACAGTTCCAGAGACCGTACCCATACCCAGCACCAGCGACAGTCTGCGTAAGTATAGTACATTGTTCTCTCTCTCTCTTTTTCATTCTCTCTCTCTCTCCCTCTTTCTTTCTCTCCTTCCCTCTCCCCCCTCTCTCTCTCTCCCTCTGTCTTTTTCTCTCGCCCTCTCCCCCTCTCTCTCTCTTTCTTTCTCTTTACATGTTTTTTTCCCACAGTTCCAGAGACCGTACCCACACCCAGCACCAGCGACAGTCTGCGTAAGTACAGTAAACTGTTCTCTCTCTTTTTCATTCTCCCTCTCTCTTTCTCTATCCCTCTTTCTTTCTCTACTTCCCTCTCCCCCCTCTCTCTCTCCCACTGTCTTTCTCTCTCGCCCTCTCTCCCTCTCTCTCTCTCTTTCTCTCTCTTTAAATGTTTTTTCCCACAGTTCCAGAGACAGTACCCACACCCAGCACCAGCGACAGTCTGCGTAAGTACAGTACATTGTTCTCTCGCTCTCTTTTTCATTCTCTCTCTCTTTCACTCTCCCTCTTTCTTTCTCTCCTTCCCTCTCCCCCCTCTCTCTCTCTCCCTCTGTCTTTCTCTCTCGCCCTCTCCCCCTCTCTCTCTCTCTCTTTCTCTCTCTTTACATGTTTTTTTCCCACAGTTCCAGAGACCGTACCCACACCCAGCACCAGCGACAGTCTGCGTAAGTATAGTACATTGTTCTCTCTCTCTCTTTTTCATTCTCTCTCTCTCCCTCTTTCTTTCTCTCCTTCCCTCTCCCCCCTCACTTTCTCTCTCCCTCTGTCTTTCTCTCTCGCCCTCTCCCCCTCTCACTCTCTTTCTCTCTTTACATGTTTTTTTCCCACAGTTCCAGAGACCATACCCACACCCAGCTCCAGCGACAGTCTGCGTAAGTACAGTACATTGTTCTCTCTCTCTCTCTTTTTCATTCTATCTCTCTCTTTCTCTCTCCCTCTTTCTTTCTCTCCTTCCCTCTCCCCCTCTCTCTCTCCCTCGATCTTTCTCTCTCACCCTCTCCCCCTCTCTCTCTCTTTCTCTCCCCCTCTTTCTCTCTCTTTCTCACTCTACATGTTTTTTTCCCCACAGTTCCAGAGACCGTACCCACACCCAGCACCAGCGACAGTCTGCGTAAGTACAGTAAACTGTTCTCTCTCTCTCTTTTTCATTCTCCCTCTCTCTTTCTCTATCCCTCTTTCTTTCTCTCCTTTCCTCTACCCCCTCTCTCTCTCTCCCTCTGTCTATCTCACCCTCTCAACCTCTCTCTCTCTCTTTCTCTCTCTTTATATGTTTTTTTCCCAGTTCCAGAGACCGTACTCACATCCAGCACCAGCGACAGTCTGCGTAAGTACAGTACATTTTTCTCTCTCTCTCTTTTTCAATCTCTCTCTCTCTTTCTCTCTCCCTTTCTTTATCTCCTTCCCTCTCCCCCCTCTCTCTCTCTCCATCTGTCTTTATCTCTCGCCCTCTACCCCTCTCTCTCTCTCTTTCTCTCACCCTCTTTCTTTCTTGCCTTCCCTCTCCCGCCTCTCTCTCTCTCCCTCTGTCTTTCTCTCTCACCCTCTCCCCCTCTCTCTCTCTCTTTCTCTCTCTTTACATGTTTTTTCCCACAGTTCCAGAGAACGTACCCATACCAAGCACCAGCGACAGTCTACGTAAGTACAGTACATTGTTCTCTCTCTCTCTTTTTCATTCTCTCTTTCTCTTTCTCTCTCCCTCTTTCTTTCTCTCCTTCCCTCTCCCCCTCTCTCTCTCTCTCTCTCTCACTCTGTCTTTCTCTCTCGCCCTCTCCCCTGCTCTCTCTCTCTTTCTCTCTCCCTCATTCTTCTCTCCTTCCCTCTCCCCCCTCTCTCTCTCTCCTCTGTCTTCCTCTCTCGCCCTCTCCCACTCTCTCTCTCTCTTTCTCTCTCTTTAAATGTTTTTTTCCCACAGTTCCAGAGACCATACCCACACCCAACACCAGCGACAGTCTGCGTAAGTACAGTACATTGTTCTCTCTCATTCTTTTTCATTCTCTCTCTCTCTTTCTCTCTCCCTCTTTCTTTCTCTACTTCCCTCTCCCCCCTCTCTCTCTCTCCCTCTGTCTTTCTCTCTCGCCCTCTCCCCTCTCTCTCTCTCTCTTTCTCTCTCACCCTTTCCCCCTCTCTCTCTCTCTCTTTCTCTCTCTTTAAATGTTTTTTTCCCACAGTTCCAGAGACCGTACCCACACCCAGTACCAGCGACAGTCTGCGTAAGTACAGTACATTGTTCTCATTCTTTTTCATTCTCTCTCTCTCTTTCTCTCTCCCTCTTTCTTTCTCTCCTTCCCTCTCCCCCCTCTCTCTCTCCCACTGTCTTTCTCTCTCGCCCTCTCTCCCTCTCTCTCTCTCTTTCTCTCTCTTTACATGTTTTTTTCCCACAGTTCCAGAGACAGTACCCACACCCAGCACCAGCGACAGTCTGCGTAAGTACAGTACATTGTTCTCTCGCTCTCTTTTTCATTCTCTCTCTCTTTCACTCTCCCTCTTTCTTTCTCTCCTTCCCTCTCCCCCTCTCTCTCTCTCTCTGTCTTTCTCTCTCGCCCTCTCCCCCTCTCTCTCTCTCTTTCTCTCTCTCTCTTTCTTTCTCTTCTTCCCTCTCCCCCCTCTCTCTCTCTCCCTCTGTCTTTCTCTCTCTCCCTCTCCCGCTCTTTCTCTCTCTTTCTTTCTCTTTACATGTTTTTTTCCCACAGTTCCAGAGACCATACCCATACCCAGCACGAGCGACAGTCTGCGTAAGTATAGTACATTGTTCTCTCTCTCTCTTTTTCATTCTCTCTCTCTCCCTCTTTCTTTCTCTCCTTCCCTCTCCCCCCTAACTTTCTCTCTCACTCTGTCTTTCTCTCTCGCCCTCTCCCCCTCTCACTCTCTTTCTCTCTTTACATGTTTTTTTCCCACAGTTCCAGATACCATACCCACACCCAGCTCCAGCGACAGACTGCGTAAGAACAGTACATTGTTCTCTCTCTCTCTTTTTCATTCTATCTCTCTCTTTCTCTCTCCCTCTTTCTTTCTCTCCTTCCCTCTCCCCCTCTCTCTCTCCCTCTGTCTTTCTCTCTCACCCTCTCCCCCTCTCTCTCTCTTTCTCTCTCCCTCTTTCTTTCTCTTCTTCCCTCTCCCCCCTCTCTCTCTCTCCCTCTTTCTTTCTCTCTCTCCCTCTCCCCCTCTTTCTCTCTCTTTCTCACTCTTTACATGTTTTTTTTCCCACAGTTCCAGAGACCGTACCCACACCCAGCACCAGCGACAGTCTGCGTAAGTACAGTAAACTGTTCTCTCTCTCTCTTTTTCATTCTCCCTCTCTCTTTCTCTATCCCTCTTTCTTTCTCTCCTTTCCTCTACCCCCTCTCTCTCTCTCCCTCTGTCTATCTCACCCTCTCCCCCTCTCTCTCTCTCTTTCTCTCTCTTTATATGTTTTTTTCCCACAGTTCCAGAGACCGTACTCACATCCAGCACCAGCGACAGTCTGCGTAAGTACAGTACATTTTTCTCTCTCTCTCTTTTTCAATCTCTCTCTCTCTTTCTCTCTCCCTTTCTTTATCTCCTTCCCTCTCCCCCCTCTCTCTCTCTCCATCTGTCTTTCTCTCTCGCCCTCTACCCCTCTCTCTCTCTCTTTCTCTCACCCTCTTTCTTTCTTGCCTTCCCTCTCCCGCCTCTCTCTCTCTCCCTCTGTCTTTCTCTCTCACCATCTCCCCCTCTCTCTCTCTCTTTCTCTCTCTTTACATGTTTTTTTCCCACAGTTCCAGAGAACGTACCCATACCAAGCACCAGCGACAGTCTACGTAAGTACAGTACATTGTTCTCTCTCTCTCTTTTTCATTCTCTCTTTCTCTTTCTCTCTCCCTCTTTCTTTCTCTCCTTCCCTCTCCCCCTCTCTCTCTCTCTCACTCTGTCTTTCTCTCTCGCCCTCTCCCCTGCTCTCTCTCTCTTTCTCTCTCCCTCATTCTTCTCTCCTTCCCTCTCCCCCCTCTCTCTCTCTCCTCTGTCTTCCTCTCTCGCCCTCTCCCACTCTCTCTCTCTCTTTCTCTCTCTTTAAATGTTTTTTTCCCACAGTTCCAGAGACCATACCCACACCCAACACCAGCGACAGTCTGCGTAAGTACAGTACATTGGTCTCTCTCTTTTTCATTATCTCTCTCTCTTTCTCTCTCCCTCTTTCTTTCACTCCTTCCCTCTCCCCCTTCTTTCTCTCTCCCTCTGTCTTTCTCTCTCGCCCTCTCTCCCTCTCTCTCTCTCTTTCTCTCTCTTTACTTGTTTTTTTCCCACAGTTCCAGAGATTGTACCCACACCCAGCACCAGCGACAGTCTGTGTAAGTAAAGTACATTGTTCTCTCTCATTCTTTTTCATTCTCTCTCTCTCTTTCTCTCTCCCTCTTTCTTTCTCTACTTCCCTCTCCCCCCTCTCTCTCTCTCCCTCTGTCTTTCTCTCTCGCCCTCTCCCCTCTCTCTCTCTCTCTCTTTCTCTCTCAACCTCTCCCCCTCTCTCTCTCTCTCTTTCTCTCTCTTTAAATGTTTTTTTCCCACAGTTCCAGAGACCGTACCCACACCCAGTACCAGCGACAGTCTGCGTAAGTACAGTACATTGTTCTCATTCTTTTTCATTGTCTCTCTCTCTTTCTCTCTCCCACTTTCTTTCTCTCCTTCCCTCTCCCCCCTCTCTCTCTCCCACTGTCTTTCTCTCTCGCCCTCTCTCCCTCTCTCTCTCTCTTTCTCTCTCTTTACATGTTTTTTCCCACAGTTCCAGAGACAGTACCCACACCCAGCACCAGCGACAGTCTGCGTAAGTACAGTACATTGTTCTCTCGCTCTCTTTTTCATTCTCTCTCTCTTTCACTCTCCCTCTTTCTTTCTCTCCTTCCCTCTCCCCCTCTCTCTCTCCCTCTGTCTTTCTCTCTCGCCCTCTCCCCCTCTCTCTCTCTCTTTCTCT
>JAUIMM010000185.1:16322500-16340000 GCA_031769625.1 Taudactylus pleione
CTCTCCTTCCCTCTCCCCCCTCTCTCTCTCCCACTGTCTTTCTCTCTCGCCCTCTCCCCCTCTCACTCTCTCTTTCTCTCTCTTTACATGTTTTTTTCCCACAGTTCCAGAGACCGTACCCACACCCAGCACCAGCGACAGTCTGCGGAAGACAGTACATTGTTCTCTCTCTCTCTTTTTCATTCTCTCTCTCTCTTTCTCTCTCCCTCTTTCTTTCTCTCCTTCCTTCTCCCCCCTAACTCTCTCTCTCCCTCTGTCTTTCTCTCTCACCCTCTCCCCCTCTCTCTCTCTATTTCTCTCTCTTTACATATTTTTTTCCCACAGTTCCAGAGACCGTACCCACACCCAGCACCAGCGACAGTCTGTGTAAGTACAGTACATTGTTCTCTCTCTCTCTCTTTCATTCTCTCTCTCTCTCTTTCTCTCTCCCTCTTTCTTTCTCTCCTTCCTTCTCCCCCCTCTCTCTCTCTCCCTCTGTCTTTCTCTCTCGCCCTCTCTCCCTCTCTCTCACTTTCTCTCTCTTTACATTTTTTTTCCCACAGTTCCTCAGACCTTATCCACACGCAGCGCCAGCGACAGTCTGCGTAAGTACAGTACATTGTTCTCTCTCTCTTTTTTCATTCTATCTCTCTCTTTCTCTCTCCCTCTTTCTTTCTCTCCTTCCCTCTCCCCCTCTCTCTCTCCCTCTGTCTTTCTCTCTCACCCTCTCCCCCTCTCTCTCTCTCTTTCTCTCTCCCTCTGTCTTTCTCTCTCTCCCTCTCCCCCTCTTTCTCTCTCTTTCTCACTCTTTACATGTTATTTTTCCCACAGTTCCAGAGACCGTACCCACACCCAGCACCAGCGACAGTCTGCGTAAGTACAGTAAACTGTTCTCTCTCTCTCTTTTTCATTCTCCCTCTCTCTTTCTCTATCCCTCTTTCTTTCTCTCCTTTCCTCTACCCCCTCTCTCTCTCTCCCTCTGTCTTTCTCCCCCTCTCCCCCTCTCTCTCTCTCTTTCTCTCTCTTTATATGTTTTTTTCCCACAGTTCCAGAGACCGTACTCACATCCAGCACCAGCGACAGTCTGGGTAAGTACAGTACATTTTTCTCTCTCTCTCTTTTTCATTCTCTCTCTCTCTTTCTCTCTCCCTCTTTCTTTATCTCCTTCCCTCTCCCCCCTCTCTCTCTCTCCATCTGTCTTTCTATCTCGCCCTCTACCCCTCTCTCTCTCTCTCTCTCCCTCTTTCTTTCTTGCCTTCCCTCTCCCGCCTCTCTCTCTCTCCCTCTGTCTTTCTCTCTCACCCTCTCCCCCTCTCTCTCTCTCTTTCTCTCTCTTTACATGTTTTTTTCCCACAGTTCCAGAGAACGTACCCATACCAAGCACCAGCGACAGTCTACGTAAGTACAGTACATTGTTCTCTCTCTCTCTTTCATTCTCCCTCTCTCTTTCTCTCTCCCTCTTTCTTTCTCTCCTTCCCTCTCCCCCTCTCTCTCTCTCTCACTCTGTCTTTCTCTCTCGCCCTCTCCCCTGCTTTCTCTCTCTTTCTCTCTCCCTCATTCTTTCTCTCCTTCCCTCTCCCCCCCTCTCTCTCTCTCCTCTGTCTTCCTCTATCGCCCTCTCCCACTCTCTCTCTCTCTTTCTCTCTCTTTAAATGTTTTTTTCCCACAGTTCCAGAGACCGTACCCACACCCAGCACCAGCAACAGTCTGCGTAAGTTCAGTACATTGTTCTCTCTCTCTTTTTCATTATCTCTCTCTCTTTCTCTCTCCCTCTTTCTTTCGCTCCTTCCCTCTACCCCTTCTTTCTCTCTCCCTCTGTCTTTCTCTCTCGCCCTCTCTCTCTCTCTCTCTTTCTCTCTCTTTACTTGTTTTTTTCCCACAGTTCCAGAGATTGTACCCACACCCAGCACCAGCGACAGTCTGTGTAAGTAAAGTACATTGTTCTCTCTCTCTCTTTTTCATTATCTCTCTCTCTTTCTCTCTCCCTCTTTCTTTCGCTCCTTCCCTCTCCCCCTTCTTTCTCTCTCCCTCTGTCTTTCTATCTCGCCCTCTCTCTCTCTCTCTCTTTCTCTCTCTTTACTTGTTTTTTTCCCACAGTTCCAGAGATTGTACCCACACCCAGCACCAGCGACAGTCTGTGTAAGTAAAGTACATTGTTCTCTCTCTCTCTTTTTCATTCTCTCTCTCTTTCACTCTCCCTCTTTCTTTCTCTCCTTCCCTTTCCCCCCTCTCTCTCTATCCCTCTGTCTTTCTCTCTCGCCCTCTCCCCCTCTCTCTCTCTCTCACTTTACATGTTTTTTTCCCACAGTTCCAGAGACCGTACCCATACCCAGCACCAGCGACAGTCTGCGTAAGTATAGTGCATTGTTCTCTCTCTCTCTTTTTCATTCTCTCTCTCTCTCTCCCTCTTTCTTTCTCTCCTTGCCTCTTGCCCCTCTCTCTCTCTCCCTCTGTCTTTCTCTCTCGCCCTCTCCCTCTCTCCCTCTCTTTCTCTCTCTTTACATGTTTTTTTCCCACAGTTCCAGAGACCATACCAACACCCAGCACCAGCGACTGTCTGCGTAAGTACAGTACATTGTTCTCTCTCTCTCTTTTTCATTCTCTCTCTCTATTTCTCTCTCCCTCTTTCTTTCTCTCCTTCCCTCTCCCCCTCTCTCTCTCTCTCACTCTGTCTTTCTCTCTCGCCCTCTCCCCTGCTCTCTCTCTCTTTCTCTATCCCTCATTCTTTCTCTCCTTCCCTCTCCCCCCTCTCTCTCTCTCCTCTGTCTTCCTCTATCGCCCTCTCCCACTCTCTCTCTCTCTTTCTCTCTCTTTAAATGTTTTTTTTCCCACAGTTCCCGAGACCGTACCCACACCCAGCACCAGCAACAGTCTGCGTAAGTTCAGTACATTGTTCTCTCTCTCTCTTTTTCATTATCTCTCTCTCTTTCTCTCTCCCTCTTTCTTTCGCTCCTTCCCTCTACCCCTTCTTTCTCTCTCCCTCTGTCTTTCTCTCTCGCCCTCTCTTTCTCTCTCTCTCTTTCTCTCTCTTTACTTGTTTTTTTCCCACAGTTCCAGACATTGTACCCACACCCAGCACCAGCGACAGTCTGTGTAAGTAAAGTACATTGTTCTCTCTCTCTCTTTTTCATTATCTCTCTCTCTTTCTCTCTCCCTCTTTCTTTCGCTCCTTCCCTCTCCCCCTTCTTTCTCTCTCCCTCTGTATTTCTCTCTCGCCCTCTCTCTCTCTCTTTCTCTCTCTTTACTTGTTTTTTTCCCACAGTTCCAGAGATTGTACCCACACCCAGCACCAGCGACAGTCTGTGTAAGTAAAGTACATTGTTCTCTCTCTCTCTTTTTCATTCTCTCTCTCTTTCACTCTCCCTCTTTCTTTCTCTCCTTCCCTTTCCCCCCTCTCTCTCTATCCCTCTGTCTTTCTCTCTCGCCCTCTCCCCCTCTCTCTCTCTCTCTCTTTACATGTTTTTTTCCCACAGTTCCAGAGACCGTACCCATACCCAGCACCATCGACAGTCTGCGTAAGTATAGTGCATTGTTCTCTTTCTCTCTTTTTCATTATCTCTCTCTCTCCCTCTTTCTTTCTCTCCTTCCCTCTTGCCCCTCTCTCTCTCTCCCTCTGTCTTTCTCTCTCGCCCTCTCCCTCTCTCTCTCTCTTTCTCTCTCTTTACATGTTTTTTTCGCACAGTTCCAGAGACCATACCAACACCCAGCACCAGCGACTGTCTACGTAAGTACAGTATATTGTTCTCTCTCTCTTTTTTTCATTCTCTCTCTCTCTTTCTCTCTCCCTCTTTCTTTCTCTCCTTCCCTCCCCCCCTCTCTCTCTCTCCCTCTGTCTTTCGCTCTCGCCCTCCCCCCTCTCTCTCTCTTCCTTCTCTCTCTTTACATGTTTTTTTCCCACAGTTCCAGAGACCATACCCATACCCAGCACCAGCGACAGTCTGCGTAAGTATAGTACATTGTTCTCTCTCTCTCTTTTTCATTCTCTCTCTCTCCCTCTTTCTTTCTCTCCTTCCTTCTCCCCCCTCTCTCTCTCTCCCTCTGTCTTTCTCTTTCGCCCTCTCCCCCTCTCTCTCTCTTTCTCTCTCTTTACATTTTTTTTCCCACAGTTCCAGAGACCGTATCCACACGTAGCACCAGCGACAGTCTGCGTAAGTACAGTACATTGTTCTCTCTCTCTTTTTTCATTCTCTCTCTCTCTGTCTCTTTCCCTCTTTCTTTCTCTCCTTCCATCCCCCCCTCTCTCTCTCTCCCTCTGTCTTTCTCTCTCGCTTTCTCCCCCTCTCTCTCTCTCTTTCTCTCTCTACCTCTTTCTTTCTCTTCTTCCCACTCCCCCCTCTCTCTCTCTCCCTCTGTCTTTCTCTCTCTCCCTCTCCCCCTCTTTCTCT
The DNA here is from genome assembly GCA_031769625.1 of Taudactylus pleione. NCBI lineage: Eukaryota > Metazoa > Chordata > Amphibia > Anura > Myobatrachidae > Taudactylus > Taudactylus pleione. The sequence continues at coordinate 16,326,865 of JAUIMM010000185.1, forward strand.
CCCTTTCTCTCTCTTTACATGTTTTTTTCCCACAGTTCCAGAGACCGTACCCACACCCAGCACCAGCGACAGTCTGCGGAAGACAGTACATTGTTCTCTCTCTCTCTTTTTCATTCTCTCTCTCTCTTTCTCTCTCCCTCTTTCTTTCTCTCCTTCCTTCTCCCCCCTAACTCTCTCTCTCCCTCTGTCTTTCTCTCTCACCCTCTCCCCCTCTCTCTCTCTATTTCTCTCTCTTTACATATTTTTTTCCCACAGTTCCAGAGACCGTACCCACACCCAGCACCAGCGACAGTCTGTGTAAGTACAGTACATTGTTCTCTCTCTCTCTCTTTCATTCTCTCTCTCTCTCTTTCTCTCTCCCTCTTTCTTTCTCTCCTTCCTTCTCCCCCCTCTCTCTCTCTCCCTCTGTCTTTCTCTCTCGCCCTCTCTCCCTCTCTCTCACTTTCTCTCTCTTTACATTTTTTTTCCCACAGTTCCTCAGACCTTATCCACACGCAGCGCCAGCGACAGTCTGCGTAAGTACAGTACATTGTTCTCTCTCTCTTTTTTCATTCTATCTCTCTCTTTCTCTCTCCCTCTTTCTTTCTCTCCTTCCCTCTCCCCCTCTCTCTCTCCCTCTGTCTTTCTCTCTCACCCTCTCCCCCTCTCTCTCTCTCTTTCTCTCTCCCTCTGTCTTTCTCTCTCTCCCTCTCCCCCTCTTTCTCTCTCTTTCTCACTCTTTACATGTTATTTTTCCCACAGTTCCAGAGACCGTACCCACACCCAGCACCAGCGACAGTCTGCGTAAGTACAGTAAACTGTTCTCTCTCTCTCTTTTTCATTCTCCCTCTCTCTTTCTCTATCCCTCTTTCTTTCTCTCCTTTCCTCTACCCCCTCTCTCTCTCTCCCTCTGTCTTTCTCCCCCTCTCCCCCTCTCTCTCTCTCTTTCTCTCTCTTTATATGTTTTTTTCCCACAGTTCCAGAGACCGTACTCACATCCAGCACCAGCGACAGTCTGGGTAAGTACAGTACATTTTTCTCTCTCTCTCTTTTTCATTCTCTCTCTCTCTTTCTCTCTCCCTCTTTCTTTATCTCCTTCCCTCTCCCCCCTCTCTCTCTCTCCATCTGTCTTTCTATCTCGCCCTCTACCCCTCTCTCTCTCTCTCTCTCCCTCTTTCTTTCTTGCCTTCCCTCTCCCGCCTCTCTCTCTCTCCCTCTGTCTTTCTCTCTCACCCTCTCCCCCTCTCTCTCTCTCTTTCTCTCTCTTTACATGTTTTTTTCCCACAGTTCCAGAGAACGTACCCATACCAAGCACCAGCGACAGTCTACGTAAGTACAGTACATTGTTCTCTCTCTCTCTTTCATTCTCCCTCTCTCTTTCTCTCTCCCTCTTTCTTTCTCTCCTTCCCTCTCCCCCTCTCTCTCTCTCTCACTCTGTCTTTCTCTCTCGCCCTCTCCCCTGCTTTCTCTCTCTTTCTCTCTCCCTCATTCTTTCTCTCCTTCCCTCTCCCCCCTCTCTCTCTCTCCTCTGTCTTCCTCTATCGCCCTCTCCCACTCTCTCTCTCTCTTTCTCTCTCTTTAAATGTTTTTTTCCCACAGTTCCAGAGACCGTACCCACACCCAGCACCAGCAACAGTCTGCGTAAGTTCAGTACATTGTTCTCTCTCTCTTTTTCATTATCTCTCTCTCTTTCTCTCTCCCTCTTTCTTTCGCTCCTTCCCTCTACCCCTTCTTTCTCTCTCCCTCTGTCTTTCTCTCTCGCCCTCTCTCTCTCTCTCTCTTTCTCTCTCTTTACTTGTTTTTTTCCCACAGTTCCAGAGATTGTACCCACACCCAGCACCAGCGACAGTCTGTGTAAGTAAAGTACATTGTTCTCTCTCTCTCTTTTTCATTATCTCTCTCTCTTTCTCTCTCCCTCTTTCTTTCGCTCCTTCCCTCTCCCCCTTCTTTCTCTCTCCCTCTGTCTTTCTATCTCGCCCTCTCTCTCTCTCTCTCTTTCTCTCTCTTTACTTGTTTTTTTCCCACAGTTCCAGAGATTGTACCCACACCCAGCACCAGCGACAGTCTGTGTAAGTAAAGTACATTGTTCTCTCTCTCTCTTTTTCATTCTCTCTCTCTTTCACTCTCCCTCTTTCTTTCTCTCCTTCCCTTTCCCCCCTCTCTCTCTATCCCTCTGTCTTTCTCTCTCGCCCTCTCCCCCTCTCTCTCTCTCTCACTTTACATGTTTTTTTCCCACAGTTCCAGAGACCGTACCCATACCCAGCACCAGCGACAGTCTGCGTAAGTATAGTGCATTGTTCTCTCTCTCTCTTTTTCATTCTCTCTCTCTCTCTCCCTCTTTCTTTCTCTCCTTGCCTCTTGCCCCTCTCTCTCTCTCCCTCTGTCTTTCTCTCTCGCCCTCTCCCTCTCTCCCTCTCTTTCTCTCTCTTTACATGTTTTTTTCCCACAGTTCCAGAGACCATACCAACACCCAGCACCAGCGACTGTCTGCGTAAGTACAGTACATTGTTCTCTCTCTCTCTTTTTCATTCTCTCTCTCTATTTCTCTCTCCCTCTTTCTTTCTCTCCTTCCCTCTCCCCCTCTCTCTCTCTCTCACTCTGTCTTTCTCTCTCGCCCTCTCCCCTGCTCTCTCTCTCTTTCTCTATCCCTCATTCTTTCTCTCCTTCCCTCTCCCCCCTCTCTCTCTCTCCTCTGTCTTCCTCTATCGCCCTCTCCCACTCTCTCTCTCTCTTTCTCTCTCTTTAAATGTTTTTTTTCCCACAGTTCCCGAGACCGTACCCACACCCAGCACCAGCAACAGTCTGCGTAAGTTCAGTACATTGTTCTCTCTCTCTCTTTTTCATTATCTCTCTCTCTTTCTCTCTCCCTCTTTCTTTCGCTCCTTCCCTCTACCCCTTCTTTCTCTCTCCCTCTGTCTTTCTCTCTCGCCCTCTCTTTCTCTCTCTCTCTTTCTCTCTCTTTACTTGTTTTTTTCCCACAGTTCCAGACATTGTACCCACACCCAGCACCAGCGACAGTCTGTGTAAGTAAAGTACATTGTTCTCTCTCTCTCTTTTTCATTATCTCTCTCTCTTTCTCTCTCCCTCTTTCTTTCGCTCCTTCCCTCTCCCCCTTCTTTCTCTCTCCCTCTGTATTTCTCTCTCGCCCTCTCTCTCTCTCTTTCTCTCTCTTTACTTGTTTTTTTCCCACAGTTCCAGAGATTGTACCCACACCCAGCACCAGCGACAGTCTGTGTAAGTAAAGTACATTGTTCTCTCTCTCTCTTTTTCATTCTCTCTCTCTTTCACTCTCCCTCTTTCTTTCTCTCCTTCCCTTTCCCCCCTCTCTCTCTATCCCTCTGTCTTTCTCTCTCGCCCTCTCCCCCTCTCTCTCTCTCTCTCTTTACATGTTTTTTTCCCACAGTTCCAGAGACCGTACCCATACCCAGCACCATCGACAGTCTGCGTAAGTATAGTGCATTGTTCTCTTTCTCTCTTTTTCATTATCTCTCTCTCTCCCTCTTTCTTTCTCTCCTTCCCTCTTGCCCCTCTCTCTCTCTCCCTCTGTCTTTCTCTCTCGCCCTCTCCCTCTCTCTCTCTCTTTCTCTCTCTTTACATGTTTTTTTCGCACAGTTCCAGAGACCATACCAACACCCAGCACCAGCGACTGTCTACGTAAGTACAGTATATTGTTCTCTCTCTCTTTTTTTCATTCTCTCTCTCTCTTTCTCTCTCCCTCTTTCTTTCTCTCCTTCCCTCCCCCCCTCTCTCTCTCTCCCTCTGTCTTTCGCTCTCGCCCTCCCCCCTCTCTCTCTCTTCCTTCTCTCTCTTTACATGTTTTTTTCCCACAGTTCCAGAGACCATACCCATACCCAGCACCAGCGACAGTCTGCGTAAGTATAGTACATTGTTCTCTCTCTCTCTTTTTCATTCTCTCTCTCTCCCTCTTTCTTTCTCTCCTTCCTTCTCCCCCCTCTCTCTCTCTCCCTCTGTCTTTCTCTTTCGCCCTCTCCCCCTCTCTCTCTCTTTCTCTCTCTTTACATTTTTTTTCCCACAGTTCCAGAGACCGTATCCACACGTAGCACCAGCGACAGTCTGCGTAAGTACAGTACATTGTTCTCTCTCTCTTTTTTCATTCTCTCTCTCTCTGTCTCTTTCCCTCTTTCTTTCTCTCCTTCCATCCCCCCCTCTCTCTCTCTCCCTCTGTCTTTCTCTCTCGCTTTCTCCCCCTCTCTCTCTCTCTTTCTCTCTCTACCTCTTTCTTTCTCTTCTTCCCACTCCCCCCTCTCTCTCTCTCCCTCTGTCTTTCTCTCTCTCCCTCTCCCCCTCTTTCTCTCCCTTTCTCTCTCTTTACATGTTTTTTTCCCACAGTTCCAGAGACCGTACCCACACCCAGCACCAGCGGCAGTCTGTGTAAGTACAGTAAACTGTTCTCTCTCTCTCTTTTTCATTCTTCCTCTCTCTTTCTCTATCCCTCTTTCTTTCTCTACTTCCCTCTCCCCCCTCTCTCTCTCTCCCTCTGTCTTTCTCTCTCGCCCTCTCCCCCTCTATCTCTCTTTCTCTCTCTTTATATGTTTTTTTCCCACAGTTCCAGAGACCGTACTCACATCCAGCACCAGCGACAGTCTGCGTAAGTACAGTACATTGTTCTCTCTCTCTCTCTTTCATTCTCTCTCTCTCTTTCTCTCTCCCTCTTTCTTTCTCTCCTTCCCTCTCCCCCCTCTCTCTCTCCCTCTGTCTTTCTCTCTCGCCCTCTCCCCCTCTCTCTCTCTCTTTCTCTCTCTTTACATGTTTTTTTCCCACAGTTCCAGAGACCGTACCCACACCCAGCAGCAGCGACAGTCTGCGTAAGTACAGTACATTGTTCTCTCTCTCTTTTTCATTCTCTCTCTCTTTCTCTCTCCCTCTTTCTTTCTCTCCTTCCCTTTCCCCCCTTTCTCTCTCTCCCTCTGTCTTTCTCTCTCGCCCTCTCCCCCTCTCTCTCTGTCTCTACATGTTTTTTTCCCACAGTTCCAGAGACCGTACCCATACCCAGCACCAGCGACAGTCTGCGTAAGTATAGTGCATTGTTCTCTCTCTCTCTTTTTCATTCTCTCTCTCTCTCTCCGTATTTCTTTCTCTCCTTCACTCTCCCCCCGCTCTCTCTCCCTCTTTCTTTCTCTCTCGCCCTCTCCCCCTCTCTCTCTCTTTCTCTCTCTTTACATGTTTTTTTCCCACAGTTCCAGAGACCATACCAACACCCAGCACCAGCGACTGTCTGCGTAAGTACAGTACATTGTTCTCTCTCTTTTTTTCATTCTCTCTCTCTATTTCTCTCTCCCTCTTTCTTTCTCTCCTTCCCTCCCCCCCCTCTCTCTCTCTCCCTCTGTCTTTCTCTCTCGCCCTCTCCCCCTCTCTCTCTCTCTTTCTATCTCTTTACATGTTTTTTTCCCACAGTTCCAGAGACCATACCCATACCCAGCACGAGCGACAGTCTGCGTAAGTATAGTACATTGTTCTCTCTCTCTCTTTTTCATTCTCTCTCTCTCCCTCTTTCTTTCTCTCCTTCCTTCTCCCCCCTCTCTCTCTCCCTCTGTCTTTCTCTCTCGCCCTCTCCCCCTCTCTCTCTCTTTCTCTCTATTTACTTTTTTTTTCCCACAGTTCCAGAGACCGTATCCACACGTAACACCAGCGACAGTCTGCGTAAGTACAGTACATTGTTCTCTCTCTCTTTTTTTCATTCTCTCTCTCTCTTTCTCTTTCCCTCTTTCTTTCTCTCCTTCCATCCCCCCCCTCTCTCTCTCTCCCTCTGTCTTTCTCTCTCGCCCTCTGCCCCTCTCTCTCTCACTTTCTCTCTCTTTACATGTTTTTTCCCACAGTTCCAGAGACCGAACCCACACCCAGCACCAGTGACAGTCTGCGTAAGTACAGTACATTGTTCTCTCTCTCTCTTTTTCATTCTATCTCTCTCTTTCTCTCTCCCTCTTTCTTTCTCTCCTTCCCTCTCCCCCTCTCTCTCTCCCTCTGTCTTTCTCTCTCGCCCTCTCACCCTCTCTCTCTCTCTTTCTCTCTCCCTCTTTCTTTCTCTTCTTCCCTCTCCCCCCTCTCTCTCTCTCCCTCTGTCTTTCTCTCTCTCCCTCTCCCGCTCTTTCTCTCTCTTTCTTTCTCTTTATATGTTTTTTTCCCACAGTTCCAGAGACCGTACTCACATCCAGCACCAGCGACAGTCTGTGTAAGTACAGTACATTTTTCTCTCTCTCTCTTTTTCATTCTCTCTCTCTCTTTCTCTCTCCCTCTTTCTTTATCTCCTTCCCTCTCCCCTCTCTCTCTCTCCATCTGTCTTTCTCTCTCGCCCTCTACCCCTCTCTCTCTCTCTTTCTCTCTCCCTCTATCTTTCTTTCCATCCCTCTCCCGCCTCTCTCTCTCTCCCTCTGTCTTTCTCTCTCACCCTTTCTCCCTCTCTCTCTCTCTTTCTCTCTCTTTACATGTTTTTTTCCCACAGTTCCAGAGAACGTACCCACACCAAGCACCAGCGACAGTCTGCGTAAGTACAGTACATTGTTCTCTCTCTCTCTCTTTTTCATTCTCTCTCTCTCTTTCTCTCTCCCTCTTTCTTTCTCTCCTTCCCTCTCCCCCTCTCTCTCTCACTCTGTCTTTCTCTCTCGCCCTCTCCCCTGCTCTCTCTCTCTTTCTCTCTCCCTCATTCTTTCTCTCCTTCCCTCTCCCCCCTCTCTCTCTCTCCTCTGCCTTCCTCTCTCGCCCTCTCCCACTCTCTCTCTCTCTTTCTCTCTCTTTAAATGTTTTTTTCCCACAGTTCCAGAGACCGTACCCACACCCAGCACCAGCGACAGTCTGTGTAAGTACAGTTCATTGTTCTCTCTCTCTCTTTTTCCTTCTCTCTCTCTCTTTCTCTCTCCCTCTTTCTTTCGCTCCTTCCCTCTCCCCCTTCTCTCTCTCTCCCTCTGTCTTTCTCTCTCGCCCTCTCTCCCTCTCTCTCTCTCTTTCTCTCTCTTTACTTGTTTTTTCCCACAGTTCCAGAGATTGTACCCACACCCAGCACCAGCGACAGTCTGTGTAAGTAAAGTACATTGTTCTCTCTCTCTCTTTTTCATTCTCTCTCTCACTCTCTTTCTCTCTCCCTCTTTCTTTCTCTACTTCCCTCTCCCCCCTCTCTCTCTCTCCCTCTGTCTTTCTCTCTCGCCCTCTCCCCCCTCTCTCTCTCTCTTTCTCTCTCGCCCTCTCCCCCTCTCTCTCTCTCTTTCTCTCTCTTTAAATGTTTTTTTCCCACAGTTCCAGAGACCGTACCCACACCCAGTTCCAGCGACAGTCTGCGTAAGTACAGTACTTTGTTCTCATTCTTTTTCATTCTCTCTCTCTCTTTCTCTCTCCCTCTTTCTTTCACTCCTTCCCTCGCCCCCCTCTCTCTCCCCCACTGTCTTTCTCTCTCGCCCTCTCCCCCTCTCTCTCTCTGTTTCTCTCTCTTTACATGTTTTTTTCCCACAGTTCCAGAGACCGTACCCACACCCAGCACCAGCGACAGTCTGCATAAGTACAGTACATTGTTCTCTCTCTCTCTTTTTCATTCTCTCTCTCTCTTTCACTCTCCCTCTATCTTTCGCTCCTTCCCTCTCCCCCTTCTCTCTCTCTCCCTCTGTCTTTCTCTCTCGCCCTCTCCCCAACTCTATCTCTCTTTACATGTTTTTTCCCACAGTTCCAGAGACCGTACCCATACCCAGTACCAGCGACAGTCTGCGTAAGTATAGTACATTGTTCTCTCTCTCTCTTATTCATTCTCTCTCTCTCTCCCTCTTTCTTTCTCTCCTTCCCTCTCCCCCCTCTCTCTCTTTCCCTCTGTCTTTCTCTCTCGCCCTCTCCCCCTCTCTCTCTCTGTCTCTCTCTTTACATGTTTTTTTCCCACAGTTCCAGAGACCATACCAACACCCAGCACCAGCGACAGTCTGCGTAAGTATAGTACATTGTTCTCTCTCTCTCTTTTTCATTCTCTCTCTCTCCCTCTTTCTTTCTCTCCTTCCTTATCCCCCCTCTCTCTCTCTCCCTCTGTCTTTCTCCCTCTCCCCCTCTCTCTCTCTTTCTCTCTCTTTAAATTTTTTTTCCCACAGTTCCAGAGACCGTATCCACACGTAGCACCAGCGACAGTCTGCGTAAGTACAGTACATTGTTCTCTCTCTCTTTTTTTCAGTCTCTCTCTCTCTTTCTCTTTCCCTCTTTCTTTCTCTCCTTCCATCCCCCCCTCTCTCTCTCTCCCTCTGTCTTTCTCTCTCGCCCTCTGCCCCTCTCTCTCTCTCTTTCTCTCTCTTTACATGTTTTTTTCCCACAGTTCCAGAGACCGTACACACACCCAGCACCATCGACAGTCTGCGTAAGTACAGTACATTGTTCTCTCTCTCTCTTTTTCATTCTCTCTCTCTCTTTCTCTCTCCCTCTTTCTTTCTCTCCTTCCCTCTCCCCCTCTCTCTCTCCCTCTGTCTTTCTCTCTCGTCCTCTCCTCCTCTCTCTCTCTCTTTCTCTCTCCCTCTTTCTTTCTCTTCTTCCCTCTCCCCCCTCTCTCTCTCTCCCTCTGTCTTTCTCTCTCTCCCTCTCCCCCTTTTTCTCTCTCTTTCTCTCTCTTTACATGTTTTTTTCCCACAGTTCCAGAGACCGTACCCACACCCAGCACCAGCGACAGTCTGCGTAAGTACAGTAAACTGTTCTCTCTCTCTCTTTTTCAATCTCCCTCTCTCTTTCTCTATCCCTCTTTCTTTCTCAACTTCCCTCTCCCCCCTCTCTCTCTCTCCCTCTGTCTTTCTCTCTCGCCCTCTCCCACTCTCTCTCTCTTTCTCTCTATTTACATGTTTTTTTCCCACAGTTCCAGAGACCATACCAACACCCAGCACCAGCGACTGTCTGCGTAAGTACAGTACATTGTTCTTTCTCTCTTTTTTTCATTCTCTCTCTCTCTTTCTCTCTCCCTCTTTCTTTCTCTCCTTCCATCCCCCCCTCTCTCTCTCTCCCTCTGTCTTTCTCTCTCGCCCTCTCCCCCTCTCTCTCTCTCTTTCTCTCTCTTTACATGTTTTTTTCCCACAGTTCCAGAGACCATACCCATACTCAGCACCAGCGACAGTCTGCGTAAGTATAGTACATTGTTCTCTCTCTCTCTTTTTCATTCTCTTTCTCTCCCTCTTTCTTTCTCTCCTTCCTTCTCCACCCTCTCTCTCTCTCCCTCTGTCTTTCTCTCTCGCCCTCTCCCCCTCTCTCTCTCTTTCTCTCTCTTTACATTTTTTTTCCCACAGTTCCAGAGACCGTATCCTCACGTAGCACCAGCGACAGTCTGCCTAAGTACAGTACATTGTTCTCTCTCTCTTTTTTTCATTCTCTCTCTCTCTTTCTCATTCCCTCTTTCTTTCTCTCCTTCCATCCCCCCCCCTCTCTCTCTCTCCCTCTGTCTTTCTCTCTCGCCCTCTCCCCCTCTCTCTCTATCTTTCTCTCTCTTTACATGTTTTTTTCCCACAGTTCCAGAGACCGAACCCACACCCAGCACCAGCGACAGTCTGCTTAAGTACAGTACATTGTTCTCTCTCTCTCTTTTTCATTCTATCTCACTCTTTCTCTCTCCCTCTTTCTTTCTCTCCTTCCCTCTCCCCCTTCTCTCTCTCCCTCTGTCTTTCTCTCTCGCCCTCTCCCCCTCTCTCTCTCTCTTTCTCTCTCCCTCTTTCTTTCTCTTCTTCCCTCTGCCCCCTCTCTCTGTCTCCCTCTGTCTTTCTCTCTCTCCCTCTCCCCCTCTTTCTCTCTCTTTCTCTCTCTTTACATGTTTTTTTCCCACAGTTCCAGAGACCGTACCCACACCCAGCACCAGTGACAGTCTGCGTAAGTACAGTAAACTGTTCTCTCTCTCTCTTTTTCATTCTCCCTCTCTCTTTCTCTATCCCTCTTTCTTTCTCTACTTCGCTCTCCCCTCTCTCTCTCTCCCTCTGTCTTTCTCTCTCGCCCTCCCCCCCTCTCTCTGTCTCTCTCTCTTTCTCTCTCTATATATGTTTTTTTCCCACATCACCAGAGACCATACTCACATCCAGCACCAGCGACAGTCTGCGTAAGTACAGTACATTGTTCTCTCTCTCTTTTTCATTCTTTCTCTCTCTTTCTCTCTCCCTCTTTCTTTCTCTCCTTCCCTCTCCCCACTCTCTCTCTCCCTCTGTCTTTCTCTCTCGCCCTCCCTCCCCCTCTCTCTCTCTTTCTCTTTCTTTACATGTTTTTTTCCAACAGTTCCAGAGACCGTACCCACACCCAGCACCAGCGACAGTCTGCGTAAGTACAGTACATTGTTCTCTCTCTCTCTTTTTCATTCTCTCTCTCTCTTTCTCTCTCCCTCTTTCTTTATCTCCTTCCCTCTCCCCCCTCTCTCTCTCTCCCTCTGTCTTTCTCTCTCGCTCTCTCCACCTCTCTCTTTCTCTCTCCCTTTTTCTTTCCCGCCTTCCCTCTCCCGCCACTCTCTCTCTCCCTCTGTCTTTCTCTCTCACCCTCTCCCCCTCTCTCTCTCTCTTTCTCTCTCTTTACATGTTTTTTTCCCACAGTTCCAGAGAACGTACCCACACCCAGTACCAGCGACAGTCTGCGTAAGTACAGTACATTGTTCTCATTCTTTTTCATTCTCTCTCTCTCTTTCTCTCTCCCTCTTTCTTTCTTTCTCTCCTTCCCTCTCCCCCTCTCTCTCTCTCTCTCTCTTTCCTCTGTCTTCCTCTCTCGCCCTCTCCCCCTCTCTCTCTCTCTTTCTCTCTCTTTAAATGTTTTTTTCCCACAGTTCCAGAGACCGTACCCACACTCAGTACCAGCGACAGTCTGCGTAAGTACAGTACATTGTTCTCATTCTTTTTCATTCTCTCTCTCTCTTTCTCTCTCCCTCTTTCTTTCTCTCCTTCCCTCTCCCCCCTCTCTCTCCCACTGTCTTTCTCTCTCGCCCCCTCCCCATCTCTCTCTCTCTTTCTCTCTCTTTACATGTTTTTTTCCCACAGTTCCAGAGACCGTACCCACACCCAGCACCAGCGACAGTCTGCGTAAGTATAGTACATTGTTCTCTCTCTCTCTTTTTCATTCTCTCTCTCTCTATCCCTCTTTCTTTCTCTCCTTCCCTCTCCCCCCTCTCTCTCTCTCCCTCTGTCTTTCTCTCTCGCCCTCTCCCCCTCTCTCTCTCTTTCTCTCTCTTTACATGTTTTTTTCCCACAGTTCCAGAGACCATACCAACACCCAGCACCAGTGACTGTCTGCGTAAGTACAGTACATTGTTCTCTCTCTCTTTAATTCATTCTCTCTCTATCTTTCTCTCTCCCTCTTTCTTTCTCTCCTTCCCTCCCCCCCCTCTCTCTCTCTCCCTCTGTCTTTCTCTCTCGCCCTCTCCCCATCTCTCTCTCTCTTTCTCTCTCTTTACATGTTTTTTTCCCACAGTTCCAGAGACCGTACCCATACCCAGTACCAGCGACAGTCTGCGTAAGTATAGTACATTGTTCTCTCTCTCTCTTTTTCATTCTCTCTCTCTCTTTCTCTCTCCCTCTTTCTTTCTCTCCTTCCTTCTCCCCCCTCTCTCTCTCTCCCTCTGTCTTTCTCTCTCGCCCTTTCCCCCTCTCTCTCTCTTTTTCTCTCTTTACATTTTTTTTCCCACAGTTGCAGAGACCGTATCCACACGCAGCACCAGCGACAGTCTGCGTAAGTACAGTAAACTGTTCTCTCTCTCTCTTTTTCATTCTCCCTCTCTCTTTCTCTATCCCTCTTTCTTTCTCTACTTCGCTCTCCCCCTCTCTCTCTCTCCCTCTGTCTTTCTCTCTCGCCCTCCCCCCCCTCTCTCTGTCTCTCTCTCTTTCTCTCTCTATATATGTTTTTTTCCCACATTACCAGAGACCATACTCACATCCAGCACCAGCGACAGTCTGCGTAAGTACAGTACATTGTTCTCTCTCTCTTTTTCATTCTTTCTCTCTCTTTCTCTCTCCCTCTTTCTTTCTCTCCTTCCCTCTCCCCACTCTCTCTCTCCCTCTGTCTTTCTCTCTCGCCCTCCCTCCCCCTCTCTCTCTCTTTCTCTCTCTTTACATGTTTTTTTCCAACAGTTCCAGAGACCGTACCCACACCCAGCACCAGCGACAGTCTGCGTAAGTACAGTACATTGTTCTCTCTCTCTCTTTTTCATTCTCTCTCTCTCTTTCTCTCTCCCTCTTTCTTTATCTCCTTCCCTCTCCCCCCTCTCTCTCTCTCCCTCTGTCTTTCTCTCTCGCTCTCTCCACCTCTCTCTTTCTCTCTCCCTTTTTCTTTCCCGCCTTCCCTCTCCCGCCACTCTCTCTCTCCCTCTGTCTTTCTCTCTCACCCTCTCCCCCTCTCTCTCTCTCTTTCTCTCTCTTTACATGTTTTTTTCCCACAGTTCCAGAGAACGTACCCACACCCAGTACCAGCGACAGTCTGCGTAAGTACAGTACATTGTTCTCATTCTTTTTCATTCTCTCTCTCTCTTTCTCTCTCCCTCTTTCTTTCTTTCTCTCCTTCCCTCTCCCCCTCTCTCTCTCTCTCTCTCTTTCCTCTGTCTTCCTCTCTCGCCCTCTCCCCCTCTCTCTCTCTCTTTCTCTCTCTTTAAATGTTTTTTTCCCACAGTTCCAGAGACCGTACCCACACTCAGTACCAGCGACAGTCTGCGTAAGTACAGTACATTGTTCTCATTCTTTTTCATTCTCTCTCTCTCTTTCTCTCTCCCTCTTTCTTTCTCTCCTTCCCTCTCCCCCCTCTCTCTCCCACTGTCTTTCTCTCTCGCCCCCCTCCCCATCTCTCTCTCTCTTTCTCTCTCTTTACATGTTTTTTTCCCACAGTTCCAGAGACCGTACCCACACCCAGCACCAGCGACAGTCTGCGTAAGTATAGTACATTGTTCTCTCTCTCTCTTTTTCATTCTCTCTCTCTCTATCCCTCTTTCTTTCTCTCCTTCCCTCTCCCCCCTCTCTCTCTCTCCCTCTGTCTTTCTCTCTCGCCCTCTCCCCCTCTCTCTCTCTTTCTCTCTCTTTACATGTTTTTTTCCCACAGTTCCAGAGACCATACCAACACCCAGCACCAGTGACTGTCTGCGTAAGTACAGTACATTGTTCTCTCTCTCTTTAATTCATTCTCTCTCTATCTTTCTCTCTCCCTCTTTCTGTCTCTCCTTCCCTCCCCCCCCTCTCTCTCTCTCCCTC
>JAUIMM010000185.1:16345000-16352500 GCA_031769625.1 Taudactylus pleione
TCTCTCCCTCTTTCTTTCTCTCCTTCCCTCTCCCCCCTCTCTCTCCCACTGTCTTTCTCTCTCGCCCCCTCCCCATCTCTCTCTCTCTTTCTCTCTCTTTACATGTTTTTTTCCCACAGTTCCAGAGACCGTACACACACCCAGCACCAGCGACAGTCTGCGTAAGTATAGTACATTGTTCTCTCTCTCTCTTTTTCATTCTCTCTCTCTCTATCCCTCTTTCTTTCTCTCCTTCCCTCTCCCCCCTCTCTCTCTCTCCCTCTGTCTTTCTCTCTCGCCCTCTCCCCCTCTCTCTCTCTTTCTCTCTCTTTACATGTTTTTTTCCCACAGATCCAGAGACCATACCAACACCCAGCACCAGTGACTGTCTGCGTAAGTACAGTACATTGTTCTCTCTCTCTTTTATTCATTCTCTCTCTATCTTTCTCTCTCCCTCTTTCTTTCTCTCCTTCCCTCCCCCCCTCTCTCTCTCTCCCTCTGTCTTTCTCTCTCGCCCTCTCCCCATCTCTCTCTCTCTTTCTCTCTCTTTACATGTTTTTTTCCCACAGTTCCAGAGACCGTACCCATACCCAGTACCAGCGACAGTCTGCGTAAGTATAGTACATTGTTCTCTCTCTCTCTTTTTCATTCTCTCTCTCTCTTTATCTCTCCCTCTTTCTTTCTCTCCTTCCTTCTCCCCCTCTCTCTCTCTCCCTCTGTCTTTCTCTCTCGCCCTTTCCCCCTCTCTCTCTCTTTTTCTCTCTTTACATTTTTTTTCCCACAGTTGCAGAGACCGTATCCACACGCAGCACCAGCGACAGTCTGCGTAAGTACAGTACATTGTTCTCTCTCTCTTTTTTTCATTCTCTCTCTCTCTTTCTCTTTCCCTCTCTCTTTCTCTCCTTCCAACCCCCCTCTCTCTCTCTACCTCTGTTTTTCTCTCTCGCCCTCTGCCCCTCTCTCTCTCTCTTTCTCTCTCTTTACATGTTTTTTTCCCACAGTTCCAGATACCGTACACACACCCAGCACCAGCGACAGTCTGCGTAAGTACAGTAAACTATTCTCTCTCTCTCTTTTTCATTCTCCCTCTCTCTTTCTCTATCCTTTTTCTTTCTCTACTTCTCTCTCCCTCCTCTCTCTCTCTCCCTCTGTCTTTCTCTCTCGCCCTCTCCCCTTCTCTCTCTCTTTTTCTCTCTTTACATTTTTTTCCCACAGTTCCAGAGACCGTACTCACACCCAGCACCAGCGACAGTCTGCGTAAGTACAGTACATTGTTCTCTCTCTCTCTTTTTCATTCTCTCTCTCTCTTTCTCTCTCCCTCTTTCTTTATCTCCTTCCCTCTCCCCCCTCTCTCTCTCTCCCTCTGTCTTTCTCTCTCGGCCTCTCTCCCTCTCTCTCTCTCTTTCTCTCTCCCTCTTTCTTTCTCGCCTTCCCTCTCCCGCATCTCTCTCTCTCCCTCTGTCTTTCTCCCTCCCCCTCTCCCCCTCTCGCTCTCTCTTTCTCTCTCTTTACATGTTTTTTTCCCACAGTTCCAGAGAACATACCCACACCAAGCACCAGCGACAGTCTGCGTAAGTACAGTACATTGTTCTCTCTCTCTCTTTTTCATTCTCTCACTCTCTTTCTCTCTCCCTCTTTCTTTCTCTCCTTCCCTCTCCCCCTCTCTCTCTCTCTCCCTCTGTCTTTCTCTCTCGCCCTCTCCCCCTCTCTCTCTCTCTTTCTCTCTCCCTCATTCTTTATCTCCTTCCCTCTCCCCCCTCTCTCTCTCCTCTCTCTTCCTCTTTCGCCCCCTCCCCCTCTCTCTCTCTCTTTCTCTCTCTTTAAATGTTTTTTTCCCACAGTTCCAGAGACCTTACCCACACCCAGCACCAGCGACAGTCTGCGTAAGTACAGTACATTGTTCTCTCTCTCTCTTTTTCATTCTATCTCTCTCTTTCTCTCTCCCTCTTTCTTTCGCTCCTTCCCTCTCCCCCTTCTCTCTCTCTCCCTCTGTCTTTCTCTCTCACCCTCTCTCCCTCTCTCTCTCTCTCTTTCTCTCTCTTTACATGTTTTTTTCCCACAGTTCCAGAGATTGTACCCACACCCAGCACCAGCGACAGTGCGTAATTAAAGTACATTGTTCTCTCTCTCTCTTTTTCATTCTCTCTCTCTTTCTCTCTCCCTCTTTCTTTCTCTACTTCCCTCTCCCCCCTCTCTCTCTCCCACTGTCTTTCTCTCTCGCCCTCTCCCCCTCTCTCTCTCTCTCTCTTTCTCTCTCTTTACGTTTTTTTTTCCCACAGTTACAGAGACCATACCCACACCCAGCACCAGCGACAGTCTGCGTAAGTACAGTACATTGTTCTCTCTCTCTCTTTTTCATTGTCTCTCTCTTTCTCTCTCCCTCTTTCTTTCTCTCCTTGCATTTCCCCCCTCTCTCTCTCCCTCTGTCTTTCTTTCTTGCCCTCTCCCGCTCTCTCTCTCTCTCTCTCTTTACATGTTTTTTTCCCACAGTTCCAGAGACCGTACCCATACCCAGCATCAGCGACAGTCTACGTAAGTATAGTACATTGTTCTCTCTCTCTCTTTTTCATTCTCTCTCTCTCTCTCCCTCTTTCTTTCTCTCCTTCCCTCTCCCCCCTCTCTCTCTCTCCCTCTGTCTTTTTCTCTCGCCCTCTCCCCCTCTCTCTCTCTCTCTCTCTTTCTCTCTCTTTACATGTTTTTTCCCACAGTTCCAGAGACCATACCAACACCCAGCGCCAGCGACTGTCTGCGTAAGTACAGTACATTGTTCTCTCTCTCTTTTTTTCATTCACTCTCTCTCTTTCTTTCTCCCTCTTTCTTTCTCTCCTTCCCTCCCCCCCTCTCTCTCTCTCTCTCTGTCTTTCTCCCACGCCCTCTCCCCCTCTCTCTCTCTCTTTCTCTCTCTTTACATGTTTTTTTCCCACAGTTCCAGAGACCTTACCCACACCCAGCACCAGCGACAGTCTGCGTAAGTACAGTATATTGTTCTCTCTCTCTCTTTTTCATTCTCTCTCTCTCCCTCTTTCTTTCTCTCCTTCCGTCTCCCCCCTCTCTCTCTCTCCCTCTGTCTTTCTCTCTCGCCCTCTCCCTCTCTCTCTCTCTCTCTCTCTTTCTCTCTTTAAATGTTTTTTTCCCACAGTTCCAGAGACCGTACCCACACCCAGTACCAGCAACATTCTAAGTAAGTACAGTACATTGCTCTCTCTCTCTCTCTTTCATTCTCTCTCTCTTTCTCTCGCCCTCTTTCTTTCTCTCCTTCCCTTTAACCCCACTCTCTCTCCCTCTGTCTTTCTCTCTCGCCGTCTCCCCCTCTCTCTCTCTCTCTTTCTCTCTCTTTACATGATTTTTTCCCACAGTTCCAGAGAACGTACCCACACCAAGGACCAGTGACAGTCTGCGTAAGTACAGTACATTGTTCTCTCTCTCTCTTTTTCATTCTCTCTCTCTCTTTCTCTCTCCCTCTTTCTTTCTCTCCTTCCATCTCCCCCTCTCTCTCTCTCTCCCTCTGTCTTTCTCTCTCGCCCTCTCCCCCTCTCTCTCTCTCTTTCTCTCTCCCTCATTCTTTCTCTACTTCCCTCTACCCCCTCTCTCTCTCTCCTCTGTCTTCCTCTCTCGCCCTCTCCCCCTCTCTCTCTCTCTTTCTCTCTCTTTAAATGTTTTTTTCCCACAGTTCCAGAGACCTTACCCACACCCAGCACCAGCGACAGTCTGCGTAAGTACAGTACATTGTTCTCTCTCTCTCTTTTTCATTCTCTCTCTCTCTTTCTCTCTCCCTCTTTCTTTCGCTCCTTCCCTCTCCCCCTTCTCTCTCTCTCCCTCTGTCTTTCTCTCTCACCCTCTCTCCCTCTCTCTCTCTCTCTTTCTCTCTCTTTACATGTTTTTTTCCCACAGTTCCAGAGATTGTACCCACACCCAGCACCAGCGACAGTCTGCGTAATTAAAGTACATTGTTCTCTCTCTCTCTTTTTCATTCTCTCTCTCTTTCTCTCTCCCTCTTTCTTTCTCTACTTCCCTCTCCCCCCTCTCTCTCTCCCACTGTCTTTCTCTCTCGAACTCTCCCCCTCTCTCTCTCTCTTTCTCTCTCTTTACGTTTTTTTTTCCCACAGTTACAGAGACCATACCCACACCCAGCACCAGCGACAGTCTGCGTAAGTACAGTACATTGTTCTCTCTCTCTCTTTTTCATTGTCTCTCTCTTTCTCTCTCCCTCTTTCTTTCTCTCCTTCCATTTCCCCCCTCTCTCTCTCTCCCTCTGTCTTTCTTTCTTGCCCTCTCCCGCTCTCTCTCTCTCTCTTTACATGTTTTTTTCCCACAGTTCCAGAGACCGTACCCATACCCAGCATCAGCGACAGTCTGCATAAGTATAGTACATTGTTCTCTCTCTCTCTTTTTCATTCTCTCTCTCTCTCCCTCTTTCTTTCTCTCCTTCCCTCTCCCCCCTCTCTCTCTCTCCCTCTGTCTTTTTCTCTCGCCCTCTCCCCCTCTCTCTCTCTCTCTTTCTCTCTCTTTACATGTTTTTTCCCACAGTTCCAGAGACCATACCAACACCCAGCGCCAGCGACTGTCTGCGTAAGTACAGTACATTGTTCTCTCTCTCTTTTTTTCATTCACTCTCTCTCTTTCTTTCTCCCTCTTTCTTTCTCTCCTTCCCTCCCCCCCTCTCTCTCTCCCTCTGTCTTTCTCCCACGCCCTCTCCCCCTCTCTCTCTCTCTTTCTCTCTCTTTACATGTTTTTTTCCCACAGTTCCAGAGACATTACCCACACCCAGCACCAGCGACAGTCTGCGTAAGTACAGTATATTGTTCTCTCTCTCTCTTTTTCATTCTCTCTCTCTCTCTCTCCCTCTTTCTTTCTCTCCTTCCGTCTCCCCCCTCTCTCTCTCTCCCTCTGTCTTTTTCTCTCGCCCTCTCCCCCTCTCTCTCTCTCTCTCTCTTTCTCTCTTTAAATGTTTTTTTCCCACAGTTCCAGAGACCGTACCCACACCCAGCACCAGCAACATTCTAAGTAAGTACAGTACATTGTTCTCTCTCTCTCTCTTTCATTCTCTCTCTCTTTCTCTCGCCCTCTTTCTTTCTCTCCTTCCTTTTAACCCCACTCTCTCTCCCTCTGTCTTTCTCTCTCGCCGTCTCCCCCTCTCTCTCTCTCTCTTTCTCTCTCTTTACATGATTTTTTCCCACAGTTCCAGAGAACGTACCCACACCAAGGACCAGTGACAGTCTGCGTAAGTACAGTACATTGTTCTCTCTCTCTCTCTTTCATTCTCTCTCTCTTTCTCTCGCCCTCTTTCTTTCTCTCCTTCCCTTTAACCCCACTCTCTCTCCCTCTGTCTTTCTCTCTCGCCCTCTCCCCCTCTCTCTCTCTCTTTCTCTCTCTTTAAATGTTTTTTTCCCACAGTTCCAGAGACCGTACCCACACTCAGTACCAGCGACAGTCTGCGTAAGGACAGTACATTGTTCTCATTCTTTTTCATTCTCTCTCTCTCTTTCTCTCTCCCTCTTTCTTTCTCTCCTTCCCTCTCCCCCCTCTCTCTCCCACTGTCTTTCTCTCTCGCCCCCTCCCCATCTCTCTCTCTCTTTCTCTCTCTTTACATGTTTTTTTCCCACAGTTCCAGAGACCGTACCCACACCCAGCACCAGCGACAGTCTGCGTAAGTATAGTACATTGTTCTCTCTCTCTCTTTTTCATTCTCTCTCTCTCTATCCCTCTTTCTTTCTCTCCTTCCCTCTCCCCCCTCTCTCTCTCTCCCTCTGTCTTTCTCTCTCGCCCTCTCCCCCTCTCTCTCTCTTTCTCTCTCTTTACATGTTTTTTTCCCACAGATCCAGAGACCATACCAACACCCAGCACCAGTGACTGTCTGCGTAAGTACAGTACATTGTTCTCTCTCTCTTTTATTCATTCTCTCTCTATCTTTCTCTCTCCCTCTTTCTTTCTCTCCTTCCCTCCCCCCCTCTCTCTCTCTCCCTCTGTCTTTCTCTCTCGCCCTCTCCCCATCTCTCTCTCTCTTTCTCTCTCTTTACATGTTTTTTTCCCACAGTTCCAGAGACCGTACCCATACCCAGTACCAGCGACAGTCTGCGTAAGTATAGTACATTGTTCTCTCTCTCTCTTTTTCATTCTCTCTCTCTCTTTCTCTCTCCCTCTTTATTTCTCTCCTTCCTTCTCCCCCCTCTCTCTCTCTCCCTCTGTCTTTCTCTCTCGCCCTTTCCCCCTCTCTCTCTCTTTTTCTCTCTTTACATTTTTTTCCCACAGTTGCAGAGACCGTATCCACACGCAGCACCAGCGACAGTCTGCGTAAGTACAGTACATTGTTCTCTCTCTCTTTTTTTCATTCTCTCTCTCTCTTTCTCTTTCCCTCTCTCTTTCTCTCCTTCCATCCCCCCTCTCTCTCTCTACCTCTGTCTTTCTCTCTCGCCCTCTGCCCCTCTCTCTCTCTCTTTCTCTCTCTTTACATGTTTTTTTCCCACAGTTCCAGATACCGTACACACACCCAGCACCAGCGACAGTCTGCGTAAGTACAGTAAACTATTCTCTCTATCTCTTTTTCATTCTCCCTCTCTCTTTCTCTATCCCTTTTTCTTTCTCTACTTCTCTCTCCCTCCTCTCTCTCTCTCCCTCTGTCTTTCTCTCTCGCCCTCTCCCCTTCTCTCTCTCTTTTTCTCTCTTTACATTTTTTTTCCCACAGTTCCAGAGACCGTACTCACACCCAGCACCAGCGACAGTCTGCGTAAGTACAGTACATTGTTCTCTCTCTCTCTTTTTCATTCTCTCTCTCTCCTTCTCTCTCGCTCTTTCTTTATCTCCTTCCCTCTACCCCCTCTCTCTCTCTCCCTCTGTCTTTCTCTCTCGGCCTCTCTCCCTCTCTCTCTCTCTTTCTCTCTCCCTCTTTCTTTCTCGCCTTCCCTCTCCCGCATCTCTCTCTCTCCCTCTGTCTTTCTCCCTCCCCCTCTCCCCCTCTCGCTCTCTCTTTCTCTCTCTTTACATGTTTTTTTCCCACAGTTCCAGAGAACGTACCCACACCAAGCACCAGCGACAGTCTGCGTAAGTACAGTACATTGTGCTCTCTCTCTCTTTTTCATTCTCTCACTCTCTTTCTCTCTCCCTCTTTCTTTCTCTCCTTCCCTCTCCCCCTCTCTCTCTCTCCCTCTGTCTTTCTCTCTCGCCCTGTCCCCCTCTCTCTCTCTCTTTCTCTCTCCCTCATTCTTTATCTCCTTCCCTCTACCCCCTCTCTCTCTCTCCTCTCTCTTCCTCTTTCGCCCTCTCCCCCTCTCTCTCTCTCTTTCTCTCTCTTTAAATGTTTTTTCCCACAGTTCCAGAGACCTTACCCACACCCAGCACCAGCGACAGTCTGCGTAAGTACAGTACATTGTTCTCTCTCTCTCTTTTTCATTCTCTCTCTCTCTTTCTCTCTCCCTCTTTCTTTCGCTCCTTCCCTCTCCCCCTTCTCTCTCTCTCCCTCTGTCTTTCTCTCTCACCCTCTCTCCCTCTCTCTCTCTCTTTCTCTCTCTTTACATGTTTTTTTCC
>JAUIMM010000185.1:16357500-16367500 GCA_031769625.1 Taudactylus pleione
CTCTCTCTCTTTTTCATTCTCTATCTCTCTATCCCTCTTTCTTTCTCTCCTTCCCTCTCCCCCCTCTCTCTCTCTCCCTCTATCTTTATCTCTCGCCCTCTCCCCTCTCTCTCTCTTTCTCTCTCTTTACATGTTTTTTTCCCACAGTTCCAGAGACCATACCAACACCCAGCACCAGTGACTGTCTGCATAAGTACAGAACATTGTTCTCTCTCTCTTTTATTCATTCTCTCTCTCTTTCTCTCTCCCTCTTTCTTTCTCTCCTTCCCTCCCCCCCTCTCTCTCTCTCCCTCTGTCTTTCTCTCTCACCCTCTACCCCTCTCTCTCTCTCTTTCTCTCTCTTTACATGTTTTTTTCCCACAGTTCCAGAGACCGTACCCACACCCAGCACCAGCGACAGTCTGCGTAAGTATAGTACATTGTTCTCTCTCTCTCTTTTTCATTCTCTATCTCTCTATCCCTCTTTCTTTCTCTCCTTCCCTCTCCCCCCTCTCTCTCTCTCCCTCTGTCTTTATCTCTCGCCCTCTCCCCCTCTCTCTCTATTTCTCTCTCTTTACATGTTTTTTTCCCACAGTTCCAGAGACCGTACCCATACCCAGTACCATCGACAGTCTGCGTAAGTATAGTACATTGTTCTCTCTCTCTCTTTTTCATTCTCCCTCTCTCTTTCTCTATCCCTTTTTCTTTCTCTACTTCTCTCTCCCTCCTCTCTCTCTCTCCCTCTGTCTTTCTCTCTCGACCTCTCCCCCTCTCTCTCTCTTTTGCTCTCTTTACATTTTTTTTCCCACAGTTCCAGTGACCGTACTCACACCCAGCACCAGCGACAGTCTGCATAAGTACAGTACATTGTTCTCTCTCTCTCTTTTTCATTCTCTCTCTCTTTCTCTCTCTCTCTCTTTCTTTATCTCCTTCCCTCTCCCCCCTCTCTCTCTCTCCCTCTGTCTTTCTCTCTCGGCCTCTCTCCCTCTCTCTCTCTCTTTCTCTCTCCCTATTTCTTTCTCGCCTTCCCTCTCCCGCATCTCTCTCTCTCCCTCTGTCTTTCTCCCTCCCCCTCTCCCCCTCTCGCTCTCTCTTTCTCTCTCTTTACATGTTTTTTTCCCACAGTTCCAGAGAACGTACCCACACCAAGCACCAGCGACAGTCTGCGTAAGTACAGTACATTGTTCTCTCTCTCTCTTTTTCATTCTCTCACTCTCTTTCTCTCTCCCTCTTTCTTTCTCTCCTTCCCTCTCCCCCTCTCTCTCTCTCTCCCTCTGTCTTTCTCTCTCGCCCTCTCCCCCTCTCTCTCTCTCTTTCTCTCTCCCTCATTCTTTATCTCCTTCCCTATCCCCCCTCTCTCTCTCTCCTCTCTCTTCCTCTTTCGCCCTCTCCCCCTCTCTCTCTCTCTTTCTCTCTCTTTAAATGTTTTTTTCCCACAGTTCCAGAGACCTTACCCACACCCAGCACCAGCGACAGTCTGCGTAATTACAGTACATTGTTCTCTCTCTCTCTTTTTCATTCTCTCTCTCTCTTTCTCTCTCCCTCTTTCTTTCGCTCCTTCCCTCTCCCCCTTCTCTCTCTCTCCCTCTGTCTTTCTCTCTCACCCTCTCTCCCTCTCTCTCTCTCTCTCTCCTTCTCTCTCTTTACATGTTTTTTTCCCACAGTTCCAGAGATTGTAAAAAACCCAGCACCAGCGACAGTCTGCGTAATTAAAGTACATTGTTCTCTCTCTCTCTTTTTCATTCTCTCTCTCTTTCTCTCTCCCTCTTTCTTTCTCTACTTCCCTCTCCCCCCTCTCTCTCTCCCACTGTCTTACTCTCTCGCCCTCTCCCCCTCTCTCTCTCTCTTTCTCTCTCTTTACGTTTTTTTTTCCCACAGTTACAGAGACCATACCCACACCCAGCACCAGCGACAGTCTGCGTAAGTACAGTACATTGTTCTCTCTCTCTCTTTTTCATTCTCTCTCTCTTTCTCTCTCCCTCTTTCTTTCTCTCCTTCCATTTCCCCCCTCTCTCTCTCTCCCTCTGTCTTTCTTTCTTGCCCTCTCCCGCTCTCTCTCTCTTTACATGTTTTTTTCCCACAGTTCCAGAGACCGTACCCATACCCAGCATCAGCGACAGTCTGCGTAAGTATAGTACATTGTTCTCTCTCTCTCTTTTTCATTTTCTCTCTCTCTCTCCCTCTTTCTTTCTCTCCTTCCCTCTCCCCCCTCTCTCTCTCTCCCTCTGTCTTTTTCTCTCGCCCTCTCCACCTCTCTCTCTCTTTCTCTCTCTTTACATGTTTTTTCCCACAGTTCCAGAGACCATACCAACACCCAGCGCCAGCGACTGTCTGCGTAAGTACAGTACATTGTTCTCTCTCTCTTATTTTCATTCACTCTCTCTCTTTCTTTCTCCCTCTTTATTTCTCTACTTCCCACCCCCCCTCTCACTCTCTCCCTCTGTCTTTCTCCCACGCCCTCTCCCCCTCTCTCTCTCTCTTTCTCTCTCTTTACATGTTTTTTTACCACAGTTCCAGAGACCTTACCCACACCCAGCACCATCGACAGTCTGCGTAAGTACAGTATATTGTTCTCTCTCTCTCTTTTTCATTCTCTCTCTCTCTCTCTCCCTCTTTCTTTCTCTCCTTCCCTCTCCCCCCTCTCTCTCTCTCCCTCTGTCTTTCTCTCTCGCCCTCTCCCCCTCTCTCTCTCTCTCTCTCTTTCTCTCTTTAAATGTTTTTTTCCCACAGTTCCAGAGACCGTACCCACACCCAGCACCAGCAACATTCTAAGTAAGTACAATACATTGTTCTCTCTCTCTCTTTTTCATTCTCTCTCTCTTTCTCTCGCCCTCTTTCTTTCTCTCCTTCCCTTTAACCCCACTCTCTCTCCCTCTGTCTTTCTCTCTCGCCCTCTCCCCCTCTCTCTCTCTCTCTTTCTCTCTCTTTACATGTTTTTTTCCCACAGTTCCAGAGAACGTACCCACACCAAGGACCAGTGACAGTCTGCGTAAGTACAGTACATTGTTCTCTCACTCTCTTTTTCATTCTCTCTCTCTCTTTCTCTCTCCCTCTTTCTTTATCTCCTTCCCTCTCCCCCTCTCTCTCTCTCTCCCTCTGTCTTTCTCTCTCGCCCTCTCCCCCTCTCTCTCTCTCTTTCTCTCTCCCTCATTCTTTCTCTACTTCCCTCTCCCCCCTCTCTCTCTCTCC
This sequence comes from Taudactylus pleione, assembly GCA_031769625.1. Classification (NCBI taxonomy): domain Eukaryota; kingdom Metazoa; phylum Chordata; class Amphibia; order Anura; family Myobatrachidae; genus Taudactylus; species Taudactylus pleione. The sequence continues at coordinate 16,360,669 of JAUIMM010000185.1, forward strand.
TCTGTCTTCCTCTCTCGCCCTCTCCCCCTCTCTCTCTCTCTTTCTCTCTCTTTAAATGTTTTTTCCCACAGTTCCAGAGACCGTACCCACACCCAGCACCAGCAACAGTCTGCGTAAGTACAGTACATTGTTCTCTCTCTCTCTTTTTCATTCTCTCTCTCTCTTTCTCTCTCCCTCTTTCTTTCGCTCCTTCCCTCTCCCCCTTCTCTCTCTCTCCCTCTGTCTTTCTCTCTCGCCCTCTCTCCCTCTCTCTCTCTCTCTTTCTCTCTCTTTACTTGTTTTTTTCCCACAGTTCCAGAGATTGTACCCACACCCAGCACCAGCGACAGTCTGCGTAAGTAAAGTACATTGTTCTCTCTCTCTCTTTTTCATTCTCTCTCTCTCTTTCTCTCTCCCTATTTCTTTCTCTACTTCTCTCTCCCCCCTCTCTCTCTCTCCCTCTGTCTTTCTCTCTCGCCCTCTCCCCCTCTCTCTCTCTTTCTCTCTCTTTACATGTTTTTTTCCCACAGTTCCAGAGACCATACCAACTCCCAGCACCAGCGACTGTCTGCGTAAGTACAGTACATTGTTCTCTCTCTCTTTTATTCATTCTCTCTCTCTCTTTCTCTCTCCCTCTTTCTTTCTCTCCTTCCCTCCCCCCCTCTCTCTCTCTCCCTCTGTCTTTCTCTCTCGCCCTCTCCCCCTCTCTCTCTCTCTTTCTCTCTCTTTACATGTTTTTTTCCCACAGTTCCAGAGACCGTACCCAACCCCAGCACCAGCAACAGTCTGCGTAAGTACAGTACATTGTTCTCTCTTTCTTTTTTTCATTCTCTCTCTCTCTTTCTCTTTCCCTCTCTCTTTCTCTCCTTCCATCCCCCCCTCTCTCTCTACCTCTGTCTTTCTCTCTCTCCCTCTGCCCCTCTCTCTCTCTCTTTCTCTCTCTTTCCATGTTTTTTTCCCACAGTTCCAGAGACCATACCAACTCCCAGTACCAGCGACTGTCTGCGTAAGTACAGTACATTGTTCTCTCTCTCTCCTTTTCATTCTCTCTCTCTCTTTCTCTCTCCCTCTTTCTTTCTCTCCTTCCCTCTCCCCCCTCTCTCTCTCCCTCTGTCTTTCTCTCTCGCCCTCTCCCCCTCTCTCTCTCTCTTTCTCTCTCTTTACATGTTTTTTTCCCACAGTTCCAGAGACCGAACCCACACCCAGCACCAGCGACAGTCTGCGTAAGTACAGTACATTGTTCTCTCTCTCTCTTTTTCATTCTATCTCTCTCTTTCTCTCTCCCTCTTTCTTTCTCTCCTTCCCTCTCCCCCTCTCTCTCTCCCTCTGTCTTTCTCTCTCGCCCTCTCACACTCTCTCTCTCTCTTTCTCTCTCCCTCTTTCTTTCTCTCCTTCCCTCTCCCCCCTCTCTCTCTCCCTCTGTCTTTCTCTCTCGCCCTCTCCCCCCCTCTCTCTCTCTTTCTCTCTCTTTACATGTTTTTTTCCCACAGTTCCAGAGACCATACCAACACCCAGCACCAGTGACTGTCTGCATAAGTACAGAACATTGTTCTCTCTCTCTTTTATTCATTCTCTCTCTCTCTTTCTCTCTCCCTCTTTCTTTCTCTCCTTCCCTACCCCCCCTCTCTCTCTCTCCCTCTGTCTTTCTCTCTCACCCTCTACCCCTCTCTCTCTCTCTTTCTCTCTCTTTACATGTTTTTTTCCCACAGTTCCAGAGACCGTACCCACACCCAGCACCAGCGACAGTCTGCGTAAGTATAGTACATTGTTCTCTCTCTCTCTTTTTCATTCTCTATCTCTCTATCCCTCTTTCTTTCTCTCCTTCCCTCTCCCCCCTCTCTCTCTCTCCCTCTGTCTTTATCTCTCGCCCTCTCCCCCTCTCTCTCTCTTTCTCTCTCTTTACATGTTTTTTTCCCACAGTTCCAGAGACCGTACCCATACCCAGTACCAGCGACAGTCTGCGTAAGTATAGTACATTGTTCTCTCTCTCTCTTTTTCATTCTCCCTCTCTCTTTCTCTATCCCTTTTTCTTTCTCTACTTCTCTCTCCCTCCTCTCTCTCTCTCCCTCTGTCTTTCTCTCTCGACCTCTCCCCCTCTCTCTCTCTTTTGCTCTCTTTACATTTTTTTTCCCACAGTTCCAGAGACCGTACTCACACCCAGCACCAGCGACAGTCTGCATAAGTACAGTACATTGTTCTCTCTCTCTCTTTTTCATTCTCTCTCTCTTTCTCTCTCTCTCTCTTTCTTTATCTCCTTCCCTCTCCCCCCTCTCTCTCTCTCCCTCTGTCTTTCTCTCTCGGCCTCTCTCCCTCTCTCTCTCTCTTTCTCTCTCCCTATTTCTTTCTCTCCTTCCCTATCCCCCCTCTCTCTCTCTCCTCTCTCTTCCTCTTTTGCCCTCTCCCCCTCTCTCTCTCTCTCTTTCTCTCTCTTTAAATGTTTTTTTCCCACAGTTCCAGAGACCTTACCCACACCCAGCACCAGCGACAGTCTGCGTAATTACAGTACATCGTTCTCTCTCTCTCTTTTTCATTCTCTCTCTCTCTCTTTCTCTCTCCCTCTTTCTTTCGCTCCTTCCCTCTCCCCCTTCTCTCTCTCTCCCTCTGTCTTTCTCTCTCACCCTCTCTCCCTCTCTCTCTCTCTCTCTCTCTCTCTCTCCTTCTCTCTCTTTACATGTTTTTTTCCCACAGTTCCAGAGATTGTAAAAAACCCAGCACCAGCGACAGTCTGCGTAATTAAAGTACATTGTTCTCTCTCTCTCTTTTTCATTCTCTCTCTCTTTCTCTCTCCCTCTTTCTTTCTCTACTTCCCTCTCCCCCCTCTCTCTCTCCCACTGTCTTTCTCTCTCGCCCTCTCCCCCTCTCTCTCTCTCTTTCTCTCTCTTTACGTTTTTTTTTCCCACAGTTACAGAGACCATACCCACACCCAGCACCAGCGACAGTCTGCGTAAGTACAGTACATTGTTCTCTCTCTCTCTTTTTCATTCTCTCTCTCTTTCTCTCTCCCTCTTTCTTTCTCTCCTTCCATTTCCCCCCTCTCTCTCTCTCCCTCTGTCTTTCTTTCTTGCCCTCTCCCGCTCTCTCTCTCTTTACATGTTTTTTTCCCACAGTTCCAGAGACCGTACCCATACCCAGCATCAGCGACAGTCTGCGTAAGTATAGTACATTGTTCTCTCTCTCTCTTTTTCATTTTCTCTCTCTCTCTCCCTCTTTCTTTCTCTCCTTCCCTCTCCCCCCTCTCTCTCTCTCCCTCTGTCTTTTTCTCTCGCCCTCTCCACCTCTCTCTCTCTTTCTCTCTCTTTACATGTTTTTTCCCACAGTTCCAGAGACCATACCAACACCCAGCGCCAGCGACTGTCTGCGTAAGTACAGTACATTGTTCTCTCTCTCTTATTTTCATTCACTCTCTCTCTTTCTTTCTCCGTCTTAATTTCTCTACTTCCCACCCCCCCTCTCACTCTCTCCCTCTGTCTTTCTCCCACGCCCTCTCCCCCTCTCTCTCTCTCTTTCTCTCTCTTTACATGTTTTTTTACCACAGTTCCAGAGACCTTACCCACACCCAGCACCATCGACAGTCTGCGTAAGTACAGTATATTGTTCTCTCTCTCTCTTTTTCATTCTCTCTCTCTCTCTCTCTCCCTCTTTCTTTCTCTCCTTCCCTCTCCCCCCTCTCTCTCTCTCCCTCTGTCTTTCTCTCTCGCCCTCTCCCCCTCTCTCTCTCTCTCTCTCTCTTTCTCTCTTTAAATGTTTTTTTCCCACAGTTCCAGAGACCGTACCCACACCCAGCACCAGCAACATTCTAAGTAAGTACAGTACATTGTTCTCTCTCTCTCTTTTTCATTCTCTCTCTCTTTCTCTCGCCCTCTTTATTTCTCTCCTTCCCTTTAACCCCACTCTCTCTCCCTCTGTCTTTCTCTCTCGCCCTCTCCCCCTCTCTCTCTCTTTCTCTCTCTTTACATGTTTTTTTCCCACAGTTCCAGAGAACGTACCCACACCAAGGACCAGTGACAGTCTGCGTCAGTACAGTACATTGTTCTCTCACTCTCTTTTTCATTCTCTCTCTCTCTTTCTCTCTCCCTCTTTCTTTATCTCCTTCCCTCTCCCCCTCTCTCTCTCTCTCCCTCTGTCTTTCTCTCTCGCCCTCTCCCCCTCTCTCTCTCTCTTTCTCTCTCCCTCATTCTTTCTCTACTTCCCTCTCCCCCCTCTCTCTCTCTCCTCTGTCTTCCTCTCTTGCCCTCTCCCCCTCTCTCTCTCTCTTTCTCTCTCTTTAAATGTTTTTTTCCCACAGTTCCAGAGACCGTACCCACACCCAGCACCAGCAACAGTCTGCGTAAGTACAGTACATTGTTCTCTCTCTCTCTTTTTCATTCTCTCTCTCTCTTTCTCTCTCCCTCTTTCTTTCGCTCCTTCCCTCTCCCCCTTCTCTCTCTCTCCCTCTGTCTTTCTCTCTCGCCCTCTCTCCCTCTCTCTCTCTCTCTTTCTCTCTCTTTACTTGTTTTTTTCCCACAGTTCCAGAGATTGTACCCACACCCAGCACCAGCGACAGTCTGCGTAAGTAAAGTACATTGTTCTCTCTCTCTCTTTTTCATTCTCTCTCTCTCTTTCTCTCTCCCTATTTCTTTCTCTACTTCTCTCTCCCCCTCTCTCTCTCTCCCTCTGTCTTTCTCTCTCGCCCTCTCCCCCTCTCTCTCTCTTTCTCTCTCTTTACATGTTTTTTTCCCACAGTTCCAGAGACCATACCAACTCCCAGCACCAGCGACTGTCTGCGTAAGTACAGTACATTGTTCTCTCTCTCTTTTATTCATTCTCTCTCTCTCTTTCTCTCTCCCTCTTTCTTTCTCTCCTTCCCTCCCCCCCTCTCTCTCTCTCCCTCTGTCTTTCTCTCTCGCCCTCTCCCCCTCTCTCTCTCTCTTTCTCTCTCTTTACATGTTTTTTTCCCACAGTTCCAGAAACCGTACCCAACCCCAGCACCAGCGACAGTCTGCGTAAGTACAGTACATTGTTCTCTCTTTCTTTTTTTCATTCTCTCTCTCTCTTTCTCTTTCCCTCTCTCTTTCTCTCCTTCCATCCCCCCCTCTCTCTCTACCTCTGTCTTTCTCTCTCTCCCTCTGCCCCTCTCTCTCTCTCTTTCTCTCTCTTTCCATGTTTTTTTCCCACAGTTCCAGATACCGTACACACACCCAGCACCAGCGACAGTCTACGTAAGTACAGTACATTGTTCTCTCTCTCTCCTTTTCATTCTCTCTCTCTCTTTCTCTCTCCCTCTTTCTTTCTCTCCTTCCCTCTCCCCCCTCTCTCTCTCCCTCTGTCTTTCTCTCTCGCCCTCTCCCCCTCTCTCTCTCTCTTTCTCTCTCTTTACATGTTTTTTTCCCACAGTTCCAGAGACCGAACCCACACCCAGCACCAGCAACAGTCTGCGTAAGTACAGTACATTGTTCTCTCTCTCTCTTTTTCATTCTATCTCTCTCTTTCTCTCTCCCTCTTTCTTTCTCTCCTTCCCTCTCCCCCTCTCTCTCTCCCTCTGTCTTTCTCTCTCGCCCTCTCACACTCTCTCTCTCTCTCTTTCTCTCTCCCTCTTTCTTTCTCTCCTTCCCTCTCCCCCCTCTCTCTCTCCCTCTGTCTTTCTCTCTCGCCCTCTCCCCCCCTCTCTCTCTCTTTCTCTCTCTTTATATGTTTTTTTCACACAGTTCCAGAGACCATACTCACATCCAGCACCAGCGACAGTCTGCGTAAGTACAGTACATTTCTCTCTCTCTCTCTTCTTCATATTCTCTCTCTCTTTCTCTCTCCCTCTTTCTTTCTCTCCTTCCCTCTACCCCCTCTCTCTCTCTCCCTCTGTCTTTCTCACCCTCTCCCCCTCTCTCTCTCTCTTTCTGTCTCTTTACATGTTTTTTTCCAACAGTTCCAGAGACCGTACCCACACCCAGCACCAGCGACAGTCTGCGTAAGTACAGTACATTGTTCTCTCTCTCTCTTTTTCATTCTCTCTCTCTCTTTCTCTCTCCCTCTTTCTTTATCTCCTTCCCTCTCCCCCCTCTCTCTCTCTCCCTCTGTCTTTCTCTCTCGCCCTCTCCACCTCTCTCTTTCTCTCTCCCTCTTTCTTTCCCGCCTTCCCTCTCCCGCCTCTCTCTCTCTCCCTCTGTCTTTCTCTCTCACCCTCTCCCCCTCTCTCTCTCTCTTTCTCTCTCTTTACATGTTTTTTCCCACAGTTCCAGAGAATGTACCCACACCCAGTACCAGCGACAGTCTGCGTAAGTACCGTACATTGTTCTCATTCTTTTTCATTCTCTCTCTCTCTTTCTCTCTCCCTCTTTCTTTCTTTCTCTCCTTCCCTCTCCCTCTCTCTCTCTCTCTCTCTCTCTCCTCTGTCTTCCTCTCTCGCCCTCTCCCCCTCTCTCTCTCTCTTTCTCTCTCTTTACATGTTTTTTTCCCACAGTTCCAGAGACCGTACCCACACCCAGCACCAGCGACAGTCTGCGTAAGTATAGTACATTGTTCTCTCTCTCTCTTTTTCATTCTCTCTCTCTCTATCCCTCTTTCTTTCTCTCCTTCCCTCTCCCCCCTCTCTCTCTCTCCCTCTGTCTTTCTCTCTCGCCCTCTCCCCATCTCTCTCTCTTTCTCTCTCTTTACATGTTTTTTTCCCACAGTTCCAGAGACCATACCAACACCCAGCACCAGTGACTGTCTGCGTAAGTACAGTACATTGTTCTCTCTCTCTTTTATTCATTCTCTCTCTATCTTTCTCTCTCCCTCTTTCTTTCTCTCCTTCCCTCCCCCCCCTCTCTCTCTCTCCCTCTGTCTTTCTCTCTCGCCCTCTCCCCATCTCTCTCTCTTTTTCTCTCTCTTTACATGTTTT